>JAPYZT010005747.1:10000-15209 GCA_030522965.1 Tryphoninae sp. A BG-2022a
TCGCTACCCTTGTCCCTCGACGTTTCACACTCTTCGCACCTACTCGTACGAGCTGGCGTATATAAAGATATATCTACATATATATATACATACATATATATATACACCTATATTACACGTTACAGAGACGAGAGAGGAAAGGAGGTTCGGATCTCGATAGATTCGAGTCGATACGTCAACCTCGACAAATCCTTAAAGCTCGACCCTAAGCCCTCGTGCCTCGACTCCTCGCTTCTTCCTTCATCCCTCGTTCAACCCTCTCTCGCTCACTTCTCGCGTTGCCTCTCATATCTACATCGATCTTTCTCTCTCCCTATATTTATGAAATATAACAAACTCCCGGACTCTACAATGGGAATCGTGGTGCTAGGTCACCCACAGCGTTGCGACAGGTAAAGCAGTTAATTACTAATTAGGAAAAGCAAGCTCGTATTTCATCCCCGAAACGGCCATCGCCCCCTCCCTCTTACTCTTTCTCTCCCTCCCTATCTTCTCTCTCACCCTTCCTACCGCTACCACCCCACCCAAAACAATATTTGTCTTTGATTACCTTTTATGATGTTTGCACTGTGAGGCAAATAGCTGGGCTGCCATCAAGCCCGACCAGCCAAACCTACCTCCTGCACACCAACTCCCATACACACACGTAAATGGGAACATTTACAGCGAGTCTACCAAGTCGACCGACATCGGCATAGTTTACCATGCTACTACCACGTATACCATGCTATAACCGAACCCCTACTCGAAACGTTCGTCTCTCTCATTCAAACCTCGACCGAGCACAGCCACACCGCTCGAGCTGGATAAGAGTTTAATTTGTCTTTTGACATCAGAGGTTCGAGAGACTACAGAACGTTTGTACGCTCGAGTCCTTCGTTAGGCTTATACCCTCAACTTTCCGTTCTTTTTTTGTCTTTAATCTTACTTTTTTTTACGTTTTGCTCATTCGAGCGATAAGGAAATTCACCCTTAACTATGGGGTAGGAAGTATTTAGGAACGAGTTTGACGAACTATATATGGGCTTGATATTATTTCGTTTTTCTTTTTTCTTCTATTTCTCTTCATCCACGCGATCAACTTTAACCCCTATCGAGGTCGAGGGAGTGGGGAAAAAACATTCGAATCGAGTTGACGAAGTTTAAGATTGATTTATGTTTATTATCCGAGTGCGATCGATCCGAAGGACCGAAATGTAAAAAATCTCGATTCACGAAACTGCCCGAATCGACGTTATACCGCAAATTGCGGCTTCCACCCTATATTATTGTTATTAGCTCTTTGAAATCCCCGTGCGACGTTAGTTGAGTTAT
Organism: Tryphoninae sp. A BG-2022a; assembly: GCA_030522965.1. NCBI lineage: Eukaryota > Metazoa > Arthropoda > Insecta > Hymenoptera > Ichneumonidae > Tryphoninae sp. A BG-2022a. Next base: position 11,315 of record JAPYZT010005747.1, read on the forward strand.
ACTCATATACTTTATGGAATATTCCCGGTAGATCCAGTAAAAGCCCGGCATGTAAATTTCAAGTGTTCGGTAAGTACTCAGGGTGGGAAGAGGGAGAGGGGTGCACTTCGGTTAAGACAACGAGACTCGAGGCGTAGAAGCCCTTGGTATACTCACGCGCATTTCGGGACTTGCCGGGGGTAGTTGTTCGAAACGTAACGGCACGTCTTTCAATTCTCCTTCTACTACGAACTCCTTTACACCGGAGAGTTATTTTCCAGAAACCTTGAGGTACGATTTATCGCCGAAATATTTCAATCGTTTTCGCTCTAAAAATCGCATAAATAAAATAAAAGACACCTTTTGGGAACAAAATTTGTCCGTCGATATTATCTCACCCAGAGAATTTGCGTTCTTTTTGATTTTATAATTATTGGAACAATGTAAATTTTTGTCGGAGAGCTGAATCACGCGTTTACTTGGAGTAAGTGAAGGGCTTACACGCACCTGCACTGGGGGTGGGTGGTCCCGCATGCTGACAGAAATCCACCCTCGGATTCAACATCCCGAGATAGATAGATATAAACGATATATATGAGAGAGGGGGATGGTGTACAGTCAAGCGGATATCAGCAAGGGAGAGAGAGAGAGAGAGAAAGATAGTGAGAGAAAATGCGCGATAGCGAGGAAGAGAGATGAATTTCAGAATCGGGGATAGGTACAGTGCAGGCAGTACAATGCCCGTTCGCACCCCTATCACCGTCAAGTTGTCGACGTCACTGATAGCGGCCAATGTGCTAAACGCATTGGAATCCATTTGGGAGCTTTCATCTCTCACCGGTGTGCCTCCGTGTACTTCACCCCTCCGACCATCCCCCTCCCTTGATTTTCATTATATTCAAACTTCGTGCGCAACCCCCAACTCGAATATACGCTTTAATTTTCTTTTTGGAACCTTCATTACGTTACCGGCTATCAAAATTGAGTGACATTAATTCGAAATTTGAATTATTTTGAAAAGTGAATTGACGAACGATATTGTTGACTCGACGTGATGATATGAGGAAAATTATTAAATTTTTAAGTTAAATATAATTAACGTCTATAATCTTTTTTGATTTAGGACAAAAAAGGGATTAATATCGTTTGAATTTGAAGAAAAACAAAATAAAACGTGCCTGAGGTTTAAATTCGATGGAAATTTTGTTTCCAGTCAAGTACTTCATCCCTCCGACCATCCCCCTCCCGTGCTTTTCATTATATTCAAACTTCGCGCGCATCCCCCAACTCGAATGTACGCTTTAATTTTCTTTTTGAAAATTGAGTGACATTTATTCGAAATTTGAATTATTTTGAAAAATGAATTGACGAACTATAAAAATAAATATTGTTGACTCGGCGTGACGATATGAGGAAAATTATTAAATTTTTAAGTTAAATATAATTAACATCTATAATCTTTTTTGATTTAGGACAAAAAAGGGATTAATATCGTTTGAATTTGAAGAAAATCAAAATAAAACGTGCCTGAGGTTTAAATTTAATGGCAATTTTCTTTCGAGCCAAGTATTAATGTTCGAGATTTAGTGGTTTCGCGTCGTGACCTACCGTTTGCGGTGACCAATGATGAGGCCATGTCCTCGTCTCGTGGCTGCCGGCGACACTCGGTTGACTAGCGAGGAAAACAACGCGCCTGTCGGTACTTCCTGTTCCGGTGCCCGTTGTCGCTAGTAAGGCGGCTCTCGCTCTCGATCCACCGACGCTCAGCGTCGGCGAAGTATCCATCTTTTATCTAAGCAATGACAAAAAACAAAACAAACGAAATCTAAAAAAAAATCGTAATTAAACGAACCTTCTATTTTCGAACAACGTTCCCGCTATAAATTTCCACGAATGCCCCAAAGGCTTCTTTTTTTCTCGCCCGATTTATACGAGAACGTGAAAATAAAATAAAAATCTTCCCAACCCATAGTGCGCGGTTAAATAAAAATTGAGAAAAATGCCCGAATCGTAAAGAGAAAAAACGAGCGTCGTGGTGATAAAACGAGGTCAGTGTGAAAAATATAACTGCTACCACGTGCCCGATGGAAGGAGGGGTGTACACGTGAGACCAGAAAGTGGAATAATAACGTTACTCATTAACGGGATACTCACCCCTTAATTAAATCCCCACGCATCCGCGAACACCCGAAGTAACTTCGACTTTGCACGTCAATTTAAATGTCTATCTGGCCTTAATTTTCTCACTTTTTTCCTTATTTTAATCGCCACCCTCCTCTCATCCCTCCTTATTCTCGTTTCACAATGAGAAACGATCTTTTTCCCTTTTTTTATTTCAGCGTTTTTTTTAACCCCCGATGGTTTCTTCTTCGAACCTCGTAAATTATTAACGCGAATATTCAATATTCGTTTTACTTTTTAGTTTTTTTCAACGTATTTTTTAAATCTATTTTAACATTGTCGCGTTACTATCGTTCGTTGCTCTTTAATTACTCCGAAGCGTTTTGATACAGACTTTTTAGTTTTCGGTATATTCGATTTCGACACAGTACCCGGATACGTTACGTTCTACACACACTTTACGTTTAACATTTTATTTGATAACTTGTTTTATTTTTTTTTTTTTTTTATTTTTTTTTTTATACGCTCGTAATATTAGACGATATGTCGTTGCGTCTTTTGGCTGACGGATTTTGCACGATTATTATTTACGAACTCTCGGGGAGGGAGGAGGTTGATCTTTGTTTTGGTTTAAATTCTTTTTAAAAAATTATGCCTACTTTCGTTTTTGTTATTACTTCAAGCTTTACACGATTTCACTGCACGCCACTAATCGTATTATGGAAAAACAAAAAAAAGCGTTTGACGAGGAAGGTAAATGATAGAATTCACAATTTTTAGCCGTTCGCGGATAATAATTTTTTAACGAGATTCACGCTAACGTAAGATTACAAAATTTGTTCTTAAATAAGATTTTTCCTTTTTTTGTCGAATTTTTTTACGAAATTTGCACTTTTTTGTCTAATTTTTGCGCCGATTTTTCTTTCGTTTTTTGGTGCAATTTTATTATCGTTATGGAAAAAAAGAAAAGAAAATCATATTGTCATCGTTCTCGATTTTCTGCGATAATCACGGTGGTAAGAAATCAATGACGAGGGTTCTATCGTGTCTGTTATATTCTTTCTCTTATCGAGCATCGATGACTTGTCACTCGCGGAATTGTCCAATTCCCTGTTCATCATCGTTCGCGCGTTACGGCAGCTGAATCTTTCGTCCAGTGCGAAAAATGAATAACGTACCGTGAGAATGCTCTATTGTTCGTACGACGAAAGAAATAATTGAACGCGCCATGCCGAGAACAAATGGTCTTGTTTTCGCTTTTCATACAAATCCTTTCAACGATGATTACTTTTTTTCTCCTCGCGATCGCCAATTTTTATAACATTCTCCGTTCGTTTCTCAGCCTCGATAATATCGCGGCTTTCTATACGAATTGGCTATTAATTTCTTCGAGCGAATTACCTTTCGTCATTTTGAATTTGAAAAAAAAACCAATATATTTTCTTTTCTTTTAATAATTAGTGTGAAAAATTACTGTTTAATTTGTTTATTAACGAACAATAGCGAGCGATTAAATTGACGGAGACATTTGTAACGGAAGAAATCGTTAGGAAGCGTGGGATTGTTGTATCGAGCGATAAAATTTCGACACGAAATTTTAGAGCCGAGCATCGCGTACGAAGCCGCGCACGATACTGCTCACGTAGGCCTCACGCTGCCGTACTCTCGTACAGACTCACGTGGCAAATCCTCGCGCATGCGCCGAAGCTTTTACACCGTGCTACCCCCTAGTTGCATCCCCATCACTTTTACACCCCCGAGCTCTCTCTCTCTCTCTCTCTCTCTCTCTCTCTCT
>JAPYZT010005754.1:0-11010 GCA_030522965.1 Tryphoninae sp. A BG-2022a
ATATTATATTATATTATATTATATTATATTATATTATATTATATTATATTATATTATATTATATTATATTATATTATATTATATTATATTATATCATGTGACCATAATATAATGACATATGATATAATATTATATTATATTAGATTATACTATTATATATTATATAGTTTTATATTATAAAATTTTGATCTTGTTTTCGGTATTATTTTTCACATTTTATTATCGTACGATTTAAATGATTAATCGCGAATGTCTCGAACTTTTAACTCGTTCTCGAGAAAATAAATCCGTGACAAGATTCTTCGTCGGGCGTTTCCATTCGTATTCCTACCGACGTATCTCTCGATAGTCGGAAGGGAGAGAAGAAACTCTCGTGAAAAATCGCATGCAGCAGTCTCGCCACCACCGAGCAATCTCGTAATTTCCGTTATACCGAGCGCGTTCTCTCGCGAGCTTTCGAGAGCGACGGTAGAAACGTCGTTGAGGAAAACTAGAGACTTAGGGAGAGAGAGAGAGAGAGAGAGAGCGAGAAACTATCTTTCGTGACGGACGTTGAGACGACATTGTCGCATGGAGAAAAAGACTATTAAAAAAAAAACCGGAAATATTCGAGTTATTTCCAACCTCGAGTACGCAACACGACAAAATTACTTTTCTACTTTTCAACTTTTTCACTACCTATAAAAAAAAAACATTGTCCCAAACAAAAAATCCTCCCATCTCGAATAATCGATCATTCGCGCATCGATTCAGCTAAATCGAATTTATCGCAAAGTCAACATTCGTTCATTCCCGTATAAAAAATCCTTTCCACACAAACAGAAAACATCTTCAAAATTCGTCCTATACAACAACTCGCTATTTCCCATGTTTGCCCAAAAAAAATCGACGATTTAGCGGTCACGGTTTAGCGAATGCCTGAAAATTAAAAAAACAAAAAATGCAAAAAAAAAAGAATCATCGCAAAACCGCAACAACCCCGATTCGATAGAAAATCCATGGACAGTGATAGCGGGTATCGAGCTTTCGCACGGTCGTCCCAACGTGTACGTCGTTGTCCTCGCTACGAATAAATTGACCGAGCCGTATCGTGCGTGTAACTGTTACAATTTTACAGTCTCACATCGATGAACGATCAACGCCGGGCTTTTCAACGTACAAACCTATATACCTACATTGTAAATATATAGATATATCATTGACCGCAAAATGGCTATGGCCGATGAGAGCTTTCGCTCTCGTATTTTGTCATGATCTTTTTTAACGAGCCCTCCCCCACTTCATACCGCGTCCTACCGACCTCCCAACGTCCCCGTGCTATGAATCCGGTCGATTATTGGAATTCCCAGACTCCCATTGTCAGCATACTCTCGCACGTTACCATTACCATCAGCAACTTGGATATGTCATTTGTCTCTTTTCCCATTATTGAAGGGAACGATTGTTACGAACCGTACGTGTACTATATTTAATAATCGGACGACTAGCGCCATCTGGATTATTATTATTATATATTTTATAACGATGAAATGTGTACGGGTATGAACGTTCATAGCGTCGACGTCGACGAAATTATTAGAGAAATTTTTCGAACGGATGTACGAGAAAGATAATAATCGATAATTTTAAATATCACGGATCGATTAATTTGCTTTTATATATATATATATATATATATATATATATATATATATATGGAGTCGGATTCATTGTACTTTGGGAATATGTGACAGGATCATATTTCATTGGTAACTATCGTTAGGTGGTAAAGAGGATTGGCTAGACTCTCGTTGGATCACGATGGAACGAGAAAGAGAGTGTAGGGGAGGGAGAGAAAAAAAGGAAAATTCCCCGATATAGATGTAATCTTTGCCGGCAGCTCACTGTTAAACGATCCCCGTGAATCGTTTCGGTTAGATAGGCAACGAAACTTTTCGATACTTTTCACGTGAAATAGATTGCAAAAAGCGACAGTTAAGAGAAGCGAGGAACGGTTACGCGAGGCGAGAGAGGAAGAGGATATCGGCCCGAGGGGTTGATATCTTGGACCGATAATAGGTCCCCGCCAGAAAGGCTTATATATATATATCTATATCTATATATATACGAAATAGAGAGGAGAGAGAGAGAGAGAGAGAGAGAGAGAAAACGAACTCGTGAGAGAGAGAGAGGGAATAGTGGGGATAAAACTCCCCAAGCTGTTGGAGAATCGCTTAAACTATCCTCGCGTAGATTTATCGTTCGGAGCTTAGAGAAATAGAGAGCGAGAGAGAGAGAGAGAGAACGAGCGGAAAAAAAGTCGCGCGGCAGTTCTGGTGAACACAACGAACCAACGAACAAAAAAAAAAGTAAAAAAGGGGTGAGATCTGCTCCATTGGGGGATGAAAAAAATCGTAAAAGAGCGAAGGAAGCTCGTGGGTGGCCATTGGGATTCCTCCGGGCGCTTGAATCTTCTCTCTCTCTCTCTCTATATATATATATATATATATATATATATACCTTGGCACATAAAAAAATATATGTATATATTCGTTGAACATGCTTAGTATAAGCGTCGCGAATCCCTACGTTGTGGGGTCGCGCGCGTATATACGCTTGGAAGGTAAAGCGTAGCCGGCACGAGGACCAGAAACGCCGGGGAATATAACGGGGGTGCCTACCAATTTATAATATTTATCGCCGTTAGCCGATAATGGAATTTCAGGCGATCGGAACAGCGGGATATTCGTGCATGTATGTCTGTGTGTGTGTTCTACCACAAACCAAGTGAACTAACAGCACACGGCACGGAATATACATTGGAACACAATGCGCTGGAGAAGCTCCGGTCCTAAATCCCAGGACCGGTGACTTATGGGCATGTAGGTATAGATGTGCGAACGAGCACACGGATTCACACATACGTTGAACCAATGATTTTTTTTTTCACTCGATATCGACTATGAGCCCGGATTTTACACTGAAAAATCCAAATACGACCAATTTTACGTACGAATTTTTAGTGAATAATTACGTTGTTCGGCCGGTTGGCTGTTACTGCAAGGGCGGATAAGGGAAGGGGGAGGAATTATGCAGTGTTTTTCCTTTCGGTACGATTATTTTGCCTCGTATTTTTTTAGTCACCCAATTTTTTTGTTTACAGCTTTTCATGAAAAATAATGGAATTAAAGAGACAACTTTGTTTTATATTTTTATTTATTTTCCCAATTGTTTTTTTTTTAGTATCGATATTTTGTTCGTTATTTGTTGATATTGCACTGCAAATTTTCTTCGCGTATCCTAGCGAGGAATTGCTGAAGGAGGAATAATAATAATATTACCGTATATATATATATATATATATATATATATATATTTCTGTTCTGTTCTGGTTATATATCGTGTTTACGCACAGATATATATATATCTGTGCGTAAACACGATCGAAACGATATATATGAACGTTTGGAAAGCAACGTAAACGTCGTGGAATCGACGTGATGGCTGATGAAACCGAGCTGACTACTCGTCGAACAACGATAAGATCAATCTATATACAGATAAACATAGTACAGAAATCATAGTCCATCGTTGGCTGGACGAGAAAACAGTGAAGAGCTTTCATCCCTCCGGGGCAACGAAACTAATCAGTATATCGTGGATATAGACGTGCGCAAAGCATACCGTTGTATGAATAGCAAAATATATTAAACCGTAGCCCCGGGGCTTGTCTGGCTGTAATGGGCATTAAGAAAAGAAGAAAAAAAAAGCAAAGCTATTTTTAACAAGCCACCCCCCTTCATGATAAATATATACAAGTGGATGAATTTATGCGTCGTAAATATTTTTAAAAAATGTATCGTTTATAAGAAATATTCATCAACGATAGGAAATTCGATAAGTTTTCATAAACTAGAAGAAAAATAAAAAATTAAGGGTTACCGGGGGATGTTACGATATCTATTCCACGGGGGTAGATTGCAAATATAAAAATTCCAAGCCGGGATCTGTAAGGCAGGCTCAGGATGTCACACGTATTCATTCTCTTCCATCTCCCCGTTCGGGAGTGTCGCAGATAAGGGTATTGTAAAAGGAGGGGTGGAAAGGGAGGGTTGAAAGAGGGGGTGTTGAAAAACTGAATGAAGGTCCCTTGGGTTGAGGGGAAGGGTGGGATGAGAGTAAGAGGGGAGTGAAGGCAGAGCGAATTTCCCGATAACCCAAGTTATTAAGTCATAAAGCGAAGAGTTAGTGTAGGGGGTTGGAAGACGAGAGGGGTCGAAAAGGGCGAAGAAGGCCGATGGAGAGAGAGAGAGAGAGAGAGAGAGCAACGTTGGTATATGAAGGCAAACGTCCTACTCTTCTCCATTATCGCGAATTTACATACCGCAGTCGACGAGAGAACGAGATGGGGAGAGAGCTAGAGGGGGTTGAAAACGTTATCCTGTCCAACCACTGAGCCTCCTCTTGCTCTTACCCCACCAGGACAGGGCGAACCACTGTCGACGTGTGTATATATTCCAGTCTCTCTCTCTCTCTCTGTTTCTCGCCGGTCGCGCCATCGTCAGCTCTCGCGTAGCTGGCTGATGTCCTGCCCTTTAAAAGGGCCAGTCTCGTATATATATATATATATATATATATATATATATATATATGGGCCCACTCGTCGAAGAGGATTCTCCGCTACTATTATATGGTTAACTCTCTCTCTCTCTCGTTTCTAACCCACGTCCTACACCTTAACCGGTCGTCGCGTATACTCGAGGGAGGAACGGGCTCCATCGTCGTCGTCGTCCTAGCAATAAAGCCTTCAAGCCATAACGCATAATGGTTTAATTAAGAAGTTGTCGTCGGTATCAAACCGAGAACCACGTATAGACGTGGACCCAAAAAGCTAATAGGTGTATATACGTTGTATAATACGAGAATACGAAAGAGAGAAAGAGAGGAAGAAAAGAAAAACGGTGCAAAGCATCGAATATGACGATGTGACAAGAAGAGGGGTGGGAAAACAGGAACGAAATATGAGAAAAGGAGAGAAACAAATGAAAGACGTTATATATTTTCGCTCTCCCTATCTCTCTCTCTCTCTCTCTTTTTCTCTCTCTCTCTCTCTCTCCCTTTATAATAATATATATTAATAATAATATATTTTATATATTAATATGTAATATAATATATATTAATATAATACTATAATAATATATTAATAATAATAATAATAATAATAATAATAGTATATCAATATATAGTAATATATTTTATATATTCATAAGTAATATAATATATATTAATATAATAATATAATAATATATTAATAATAATAATAATAGTATATCAATATATAGTAATATATTTTATATATTCATAAGTAATATAATATATATTAATATAATAATACAATAATATAATAATACAATAATATATTAATAATAATAGTATAATAATATATATTAATATATAATAATAATATATAATAATATATATTATATATAATAATATAATAATATTATATTAATATATATTAATATAATATATTAATATATAATATAATATATATTAATATATTATTATACATATATAGTAACAATATATCTATATATAGATATACACGAGAATGCGAATTGAGGAGAGCCACGAGGATTCTATTTGAGAAATCAATTTTCTCTCAGTTCACCCTTTCGGCGCCCTTAAGCGTGTACATAGAACTCCGCGTCACGTATTGTACGGTTTGAGCGGAAAGGAGAACGGCGAGGGAAAAAAAAGAAGAATGAAAAAAAGAAATCAAGAGCGATAAGATGGAAAAGCCCTTCGGGGTCCGGGGGCTGGAGGGATGTGCGTTTGACGAGGGTAAACGCGAAAGAAGGCATAAAAAATATGGGGAAAAGGGTTAAGGGATGAATTCGTGATTCACCCTCTGTCGCGATGGTCTATAAATTCGATGCTGCAGATTGCGAGGAGAGATAAAAAGAATAAAACGAACTTCCCTCGTCCGAGAGAAAAGAGACACGCCCGTTCTTTCTTCGTCCCGTCCGTCTAGCGAATAATAATAATAATAATCATAATAAAGCAGAGAAATTCGTACGAACAAGGCAAGAAATTTCATCCTATTACATTTCGCATTATATCAAAGTATCGATTTTACATTTAAAATCGTTTCGATAATGAAGAAACAATTGTTTCAGCAAAAGTAATATCGACCTTTCCCTCTTTTATGTCGCGAAAGTCGAGCGAACGAAAGAAGAACGGTAGAACGTCGGGGAATTTTCTCGATTGTGGACGGTCGTATGGATTTTCAATGAGGATAAAGAGAAAAATATACGGGCGAGACAGAAAGAGATGGCACGCAAATTACACGCCGAGTGCATTCGAACGCGAGAGATTCGTTAATGCGTCGGATAATTCGATTTGGGTTCCTTCGGTGTGGGTTGGTGGTGACGGTGGGCAAGAGGGTGGGAAAAGGGAGGAGGAGGAGGAGGAGTGTGTAACTCCGAGGCTCCTGCTCCCTCGAGCGCGATGCTCGTGGCAATCGCGTGACTGCCTCCCTTCGATCCCTTTTCACCGTTCTTTACTCAAACCCTCACCCTCCTTACCACCCCTCCCCCCACTTTCTCGCACTCCTCTGGCTCACACCACGAGCGCGTACGTTACCGCGACGAAATGTGAATTGGGTTTAATTAATCTCCGTCTAATTGTGCGAGTCGACGGGTACACCAGAGACGGAAAAGGAAATGTATATACATATATATATATATATAATCTCTTAATATGCTATATATACAAATACATAGAGAAATTGTGGAAGTGTGAGCGGAATGTATATACGATGGAGAAACGGTGAGAGGGATGTTTGGGAGAGATGTTCCGAGATTTCCACGAACGTATTAATTTATGCCACTAAATTATGCATACCCAGCGCTCTCTCGCGCTTTCGCGTTCGCGGATGAACGTTCCGCCAACCTCCAACTCCTGTCTCCCTTCCACCAGCTCGACGCGGAGTAATTGCATTCGGCTCCGATATATATCTATATCTATATGCGTGTGTGTGTGTGTGTGTGTGTGTGTGTGTGTGTACGAAGCTAGAAAATCTAGCCGCGAGATGGTGCATCGAATGCCCGCGGTTCCTTCGGTTACATCCACCCCTTTTCCTCGCAGCCGCCATCGTACCGAGAAACGAAATCCACCGTGAGTGTTGCTACGATAATGAGTCTAGCGAAATGATATTTCCTTGAATTATTATCTTTTCCCACTGGAATTATCTTCCCAACGTGCATCTATCGAGTTTAATGGAAAATTATTTATGAATTTTTGAGATAAGAAAATTTGAAGAAAATCGTTCTGCGACTGTGAGAGAATTTTTGGTATGAAGAATAATAATCATAATAATGAAAATATATAAAATTAGGGTACGTTATTTTAATATTTTCTTGTTTAGAAATGTATTTCAACCGTCATGACGATATTGTTCAACGAAAAAAGACGAAACGTGTATCTATCGAGTTTAATGAAAATTATTTATGAATTTTTGAGATAAGAAAATTTTACGAAAATTGTTCTTGCGAAGTTGAGAGAATTTTTAGTTTAAAGAATAATAATGATAATAACAAAAATATACAAAATTAAAGTACGTTATTTTAATATTTCCTTATTAAGAAATGTATTTCAACCGCCATGACGATATTGACGAACGAAAAAAGATCGAAAATTATTTATGGATTTTTGAAATAAGAAAATTTGACGAAAATCGTTCTAGCGAGATTAAAAAAATTCTTAATTTGAAAAATAACAATGATAATAATAAAAATATACAAAATTAAAGTAAGTTATTTTAATACTTTCTTCTTAACAAATCCGTTCTCAACGCGATCGCGATATTGTCCAACGAAAAAAGACTGAAAGTTATTTATGAATTTTTGAGATAAGAAAATTTGATCAAAATCATTTTAGCGAGGTTAAGAGAATTTTTAATTTGATAAATAACAATGATAATAATAAAAATATACAAAATTAAAGTAAGTTATTTTAATACTTTCTTCTTAACAAATCCGTTCTTACCGCGCTGACGATATTGTCCAACGAAAAAAGACGAGTAAAATAACGTTCGCTGGTGCGAGAATAACGGCACGGGTAGATTGTCGTAGGCGCGACACCCTTAATCGATATTGATAACACTACCGCTTTATATCGGAATGACCATCGAGCGTCTGTGTCGCAGTCTGACTACCGGGCGATAAAAAATTTTATGTCCCCATCGTCATCGTGCGTATAAGAAAGAAAAAAGAGGGAGGGAGAGGGAGAAGGAAAGAAAAATGCAATTACACGAAGAGTCCGTGAGCCGTGGATACCAAGGGGAAGAAGGACGAACAAGGCGAGGAGCTTTTTTTAAGTGCGTCATCGCGCTGGACGCACAAACTTCCAACGGCCTGGCTAAGGGATGATAAAGATGGTCCGAGAGGAGTTTGGTTTTCACGCACCGGGATCTCGTTCGTGGATTTACGACGACTACAGCTCGCTCGCGAGAATGCGAAAACGTATAAGCGGAAAAGTTTGGTACTACGACTGCGATCCTGAGTATGTCCAAGCCCGAAGGGTGGATGCTTTGAGGGTAGGTGAGTTTTCTCTTGCACCCACTTTTGCCCTTTTACTACAAGACGACGTATATACGACGCGAGAAGGTAGCAGGTGCGGATGACATTAGCTTTCGGACTTTATACTCACTGGCATCTTCGCGACAGTTTCCCAGACTAGCGCTAACTCTAACGGCGCAAATTTGTTCCTACACACATATATAGGTACAAATATGAACCTTGACTTTTATTGCGATAAGAAAAAAAAAAATAGGAAAGTATTCAACCCCCTTTGTAAGGGTTGAGCGAGCATGGGTGGATGCAAGGAAGTTTTTAAAATCAAAGTCACGACCGGTTTTCTCGAAGGTCATCGAGGTCGTTTTATAGGGCGAGTGCGCCAGTGAGATACGAGTCGAGAGGTGTCGAAGCCAGGGAGAAGGAGGAATCGATACTCGATGCACCTACGCAGAATGCACCAGCAGTTTCCGGAAGTAGATCGTGAGAGAAACCAGAAAATCATCCAACGTTCGGTTAGTTTTCTCGTGAATGTCGTGAACTAGTAAACCAAGGTGACCTTGACTGCGTAGCAGCGATTTGTCGTGATGAACGTTCTTCTTCCTCAGTCAAATATGCTAAAGCATTTTGCACGAATTTGCCACCCTCCTAGGGAGAAAGGGAAGAATCACGCTTAGTTCCTTGCAAGGGTGTATTAGGGTGGAAGGGAACGAGAGATTGAAGGTGAAAATATATTTGAAGGGTGTTTCCCCGGAGTATTCCAGATATCTTAGGGGTTTGCGACTCGCGGTTAGGGACAAGACTGTGTTCGCGTATGCGTGAACGAGCTATGTGTGCGCGACGACATGGTCTACTTTGGAATTGGAAAGAGGCGTAGCTGGAAGCAACGCATTGAAGACAGAAGGAGGAAAAAAAGGGGGAAAGGAAGAGAAGAATAGAAGCAAGTTGGAAGGACAAGGACAGTGATAGTCCCTAGGGTTAGTCGCGTGTTTTAGCGTCCCTTTTCCTGTCTCTCTCTCTCTCTCTCTACCCCATAGTTACACGGTAATCCCAACTTATCCAATCTTCTGTTAACAATCCAGGGGAAAACCAAGGAACTAGGGGTTTGTAAGAGGGCACGACGAGTGTGTGTATAAGTCCGCTTCCATAATATCGATCGTGCAAATACAGGAAGAAACGGGAGGAAGAGGGAGGAAGCATTTTCCGGAGATTCCAGTATTAAGAAGTTGCGTTTTTTTCTTTTCTACGAACGCGTTTCTGCGATTTCTCCTGACTCTATTTTCCGCTTCCGGTGCTTTTCCTTCAGTCAGCCTCGTTCCTTCTTACTCTTTTCCTCTCGCTCTCCATTCTTTTTTCTTTCGCCCTTATTCTATCCCTCTCTCGCTCACACTCTTCTTTACGCCCTAGACACTCCTCTCTACTCCTCGCCTTCTCGATCTCGCTCCAACTCGTTGGATTTTATAGATGGATTACAGAAGTTTACGCTCGACGAAGCTCGCAAGATAGGGTTTTTACGGTCGCGGGCATCCCAGAAAAGCAGCCGCGAAAAGAGAGGGCGCGCAGGGGCTTCCACTTCCTTCGTGAATGGCATCGATTCGTTTGCTTCACTCTCGTAGTTCTTGCTGCTCGTTTATATAGGTATACACATACACATATACACAATGGCAGGCGCGCGCGGTAGGTATGCGCGCGTAAAGCGTGTCTCTTGAGATACATGTAGGTACGCGTATATCTCGTGGGAAAGCGACTCGAAGGAAAAGTCGTTTATGCTGGGATATAGTCGGTATCGCACTCGCTGCTTCACGTTATACGAATGCCATCCTAGTTTGCCTTATGTCTCTCATCCTTATGCGCTTATACCTGTGCGCACACGCGGGATCACTTTGAACCCGCATCTCGAATTTCTAACGAAAATTCCTCGTAAGATCAGCTCCTTGGGATGTCTACTTGGGAGCAAAAGTTATCTACCGACTATTTCGATCAATCATTCCCTTTTCCGGATGTTATACATATAGATTTATCTGCGCAGGTTAAGGATTTTGAGTTTGAACATTTGCGAAGGGATGCGAAAGTTTGGAACGGGGCTTGGGGGGATTAGCAAGTTCTACCGGACATCGAAATAAACCGACGAAGCTCGTTGTACGAGAGGTGGTTGGAATGCAACTCGAGATTTACGATAATCGGGTCTCAAGTTTATCTTGGAATTATTCTTGTAGTATAATAATATTATAATAATATTAATTGTAATAATAGCTATTCAGTATAACAATAATAATATTAATTGTTACAATAGCCATTCAGTATAACAATAATAATATTAATTGTAACAATAACTATTCAGTATAATAATAATAATATTAATTGTAACAATAGCTATTCAGTATAACAATAATAATATTAATTGTTACAATAGCTATTCAGTATAACAATAATAATATTAATTGTAACAATA
>JAPYZT010005760.1:0-10821 GCA_030522965.1 Tryphoninae sp. A BG-2022a
CGAACAAAGTTTACCAGGGGTTTGGCCACTTCTCTCGCGTTTGGTGTATACACGGGGCGTTCTGTGTCGAATCGATAGAGTTTTGTTTGTTTTATTTTTCTTATTTTGTACGATGTAAATTTTCTTTAAAAAAAACAGGCTCATCGCTTTTTTATCTAAAAAATTTAAAGTTCTTCAATCCCGTTAACGACAAATTAGATTTTCTTAAATAATTTTTGATTTTAGAGAAATAAACATTGAGTTTTTATTAATTATGACAAATGTTAGTAACGATAATCGCTTAATTGCGATTAATTATTTAAAATTTAACGAAAACGATGAATTTTCCTTAAGTGATAGACGAAAGACGCCTCGTGTATAAAATTCACGGTCCAGTTGGCAAGAGAGACGTTGTTGAGACGCGAAATCGCAAAAGGGGAGACGGAGAAAGAGGGATAGGAGCAAGGACCGTGTCTCTCCCACGAGTCGTCGCAGGGGCTTTAAAATCGAACCCCGAATCCATTTCGAAGCTTGCGGACTCGAAAGCGCGATACGAACTTTCCTCAAACAAACTTGCGACATCCTCGCATCCACCGAGAAGTCACTCTTCCCGCATTCCGCCTTCACTTTACCAGACAATTCTCGCAGCTTCAATGCCCTCGCTTCCCCAAGGACCGAACGATCTCTTCGCTATTCTTGCGATCGACGTATAACGCGATAAGATATTTGGCTATTTTATATTTCAATGAAATTCAAAACGAACACGAGATCGATAATAACCGTTTCAAATTTACATTTGACTAGTCTCGTTGATATAAAATTATAATTCGATCGTTATTTCACGTACGTAATAATAAAAAGCTCGAAAGTTCAAGAATTCGAAAAATTCATGCAAAAATAAAAATTAAAAATAATTTTTTTTAAATTATTCAATATTTTTAGAACTTTTGGGACGAGAATCAGTGTCGAAAATAGGACAAAGATGAGAGAGTTCGTTGGAAGGCCTGGAACATGGGTTTACGGTTTGAACCGAAATCGAATCGGGTTTTTGTACGATGGAACGAGAAAATTTCTGCTGACGGGGGAATGTTCGTGCGAAGATAGTGAGAAACGAAGAAAAAATAATGAAACGAAGCGAGGGGAATGTGAATAAAGGAAATGCTTCCGGTGTTTCTTTTTCCATTGTTTTTTCATTTCGTTTCTGAGACAATCGAGGACTAAAAATGTCATTCGTATTTCGTTGTTTGATACGTCGAAGCTTTCGATGCAAATTTTTCATTCGTCAGCGTTCTGGACGAATGGAGAATAATAGCAACGTCATGGGCGAATAATTATTCGTGCATTTGTCGTATCACTCGTATACGCACGATTGAAATTAGATTCGTCATAATTACGTGAACATTGAATAAATATGTTTATAATTCAGCTACATTCCTATTAATTTCGATATTGAATTCGAGCACGCACGAATCAATCAAATTCTAAACAGTTATCAATGTACCCAACCATTTCGTTATTAATATTATTTCGATGGAAAAATAATCGTATTTCCCATTAACAAACAAATAATTTTGATTCACAATCTTCTTGCAATTTGAAAAAAAAAACGTTCTTTTTTTAATCGAGAAATTAAATTTTTTTAATTTATCATAATTTTTCTATTTTAGAAAATACTCATACTCTCGAGACTATCAAGAATATCCCTATTATATATAATGCTATATAATAATAGTATATAATGTAATGTAATAAAATTATATATATTATTATATATTATATAATTATAATATGTATTATATAATAATATTATATATATTATTACATAAATTATATAATATCATCTATATAATTATATAATATTATATAATATAATAGTTAATATAATTATATAATATTATAGAATATAATAATTAATATAATTATATAATATTATATAATATAATAATTAATCTAATTATATATATATATATATATATATATATCATTATATATATTATTATATAATATATAATATTATTAATTATTGATTATATAATTATAATACATATGTTTTAATAATATTATGATATTATATATAATAGATAATATTATATATATATATATATATATATATATATATAATATTATTTAATATATTATCATAGGAAGGTTGTAAGATTGGGTTCGTTCATTCGCGAATCGAGACACGTACGTAACGTGATAATAAAAGTGTAGCCAGGAGGAAGACTTGGTTGAACATCGGTTCGACGTGAACATTCTGGAGACTCGAAAAGGCGTACGTTCTTCTCATTTAACCCAAAATCTACGCTTCTTCGACCATTTTCCCGAAAAGA
The DNA here is from genome assembly GCA_030522965.1 of Tryphoninae sp. A BG-2022a. Classification (NCBI taxonomy): domain Eukaryota; kingdom Metazoa; phylum Arthropoda; class Insecta; order Hymenoptera; family Ichneumonidae; species Tryphoninae sp. A BG-2022a. Next base: position 2,313 of record JAPYZT010005760.1, read on the forward strand.
AAACAAAAAACCGAAAGAGACAAAAAAAAAACAAAATCGAAAGGACGAAAAAAAAAAGAGTCGAACGCAAAGACGAGAACCTTTCGGGGTTAAATTTAGTCGTGGGATTTTTGGCCAAGCCCGGAGGTTCGTTCGATTGCGAGCATTGTTATCGCGCACAGGACAAAAATACATTCGCAATATTGTTGGTTATTGAATCATCGCCCAGGCTCGAGACTCTGTAACGAAAAAAATTCAAGCTTCGCGCGCGACTCGAATGTCCTCTCGGCTTTTTCATTATCGTTGTATAGACACGGATTCGTGCTATATTCTAGTAGGTACGTACCCGTGGAATTATTAATAGCCGAGTTTTGTCGAGGGAATGAAAAATTACTCGTTCATACTTTCGCGTAAATAATCAAAAACGTACGCATCGATAAATTTTGGATTTTTTGTTTTGTATTTTTGTTTTTGTTTTTTTTGTTTTCATTTTTTTTGTCGGCTGTTCGTTCGCGGTGGCGAGAGTAATAATGCGAAGCACGAGTATGTACGGATCGATATCATTCGTTATCGCGCGGTTCGTAACCGATAAGGAAAATAACGACGAGCTAAACAAAAAAAAAAAATTACAATAATGATTAATCACTTTCGTCGTAATTAATTTCTTCGTGCGTGTGTGTTTTTTATCTGTGTTTCTGTAATTAGCGATAAAAATGGATAATTAGCGAATGATATTTCGTAATTAGCGATTAAATTTTATAGGACAAATCTGTATACATTTGCGCGATTCGATTGAAGAATAAATCATCGTTGAACCCTCCGGGTACGCGCTTTTTCTTTCGAATTCCGCAAAGATCTCTAAATACCGTTTTCTCTAATTACGAGTTTATCCCCTCCCTCGCGGCTCTCGAGGATCGAGAGTCGCCCGCGGTATTTAACATTTCCCTTTTTTTTCTGCCCGACTAATATCGCGTACACATCGTGGTAAATAATTTCGATCGCGGGACACCTGGAATTTTTGTCCTTCGGAATATTCGAATTATCGAGAGGTACGTATCTCCCTGGTATGCGAGTAAAAGTCAAACCTTATAACTATATCGTACCTCCCTCTCTCTCTCTCTCTCTCTCTCTCTCTCTTTCTCTCTCTCCCTCTCTCTCTCTCTCTCACTCACTCTCTTTCTTATATATATAGAGGAAGGAAGGAAATATATATATATATATATATATATATATATATATATATATAGAGAGAGAGAGAGAGAGAGAGAGATCCTTTATACACGTAACGATATAATAATCGCAAGGTTTACTCAGAGCTCTTAGCCGAGTTCCAATGATATATCATCCCTATCCCCCGTCCCCCTTCTTCCCGCCACCTGTCCCCACCTAGGCAACTTTTTGTAAAACTGTCTCGACCAAGTCGACATTAAGCGTTAATTGCTCGTGCTTTATGGCTCGTACAAGGGACCTGAGACCACTCACGGATTATACCGACGGTAGTACACAGTCGACATAGCTATACGACGGTAATTGCTTGTCTCGCACCGTTGCAGTACATTCCTGCGCATATAGTCTCATATCTCTCCCTCTCTCTCTCTCTCTCTCTCTCTATATATATATATATATATATATATATATATATATATATATATATATAATAGTTTTCATGATACAGACACGCTACACCTTTATTATATATCTGCTGGTAACTCCCAGGTATCTAAACCGACTTATGTTATATAGCTCGTAGTTCGAGCTATTCGATATATATATATATATATAATTGTTTTTTATTGGTAATAATAACGAGTTTTCCAGGAATTTATCATTGCATCAAAAATGGTTATATCGAGATTATTATTATTATTATTGTTATTATTATTATCCGTAATTGGATTTTGAAACGAATTGGATCGTTTATTGTACTCGATAAAGCGTTAGAACGAATTTAAGCCTGTAAGAACGCAATGATACGAGGAGAATTTTATTTCTCGCTTGGTCACGGAAAGAATTGGAACTCTATATATATATATTTTTTTATCTGGAAAAAAAAGAGAAAGGGAGGAGGAAAAATTGTTTTTTTTTTCATCTTTTAGAAAGTATTGTGAAGTTTTTCTAGTTGTAAGGAGAGGTCAAGGTCATATATGTTTCTTATCGGAGGTCAGTGACCTCCGACACAAAGTGATACAAGGTCGGCCGAGGTCATTCAAGGTCATGGATGAGAATGAAGAAATTTACGATACGAAAAAAAATTCCTATCGATCGCACGATCGATTTTGATTAATTAATTAGCGTACAGTATTGATTAAAAATTCAACACGTTTTATACAAATACCGACCGTTAATTGTGTTTTTGTTTTTGTATTTGATGTAAATTGTCGCCGCTTCGTATCTCGATCTGGTAATAGTTCGATTTGCCGACTCGCCGTTCGTTTTGTCTCCTGAACGAGCTCGAGTTTTCGTACGAAGAATGGAGCTCGGTACGGTATCGCGCTCCCATATATATACGATCCTGGGTCTACGGTAAGAAATACCCCTTTTACTTGTTTGACCAAGCGGAATGCAGTTATTATTCAACGCGTTTCGTAGGCCGCGCACTCGAGTTCGCGCTGACCCGTGCGCACGCGCGCACTCTCCTCAGGACAATCGGGAGGGAGGCGAGAGCGAGAAAAAGAACTTTATCAAACCACCGCGCGCGAATCAACAATGAAACGAAATCAAACCGGAACGTGCGAGAAGTGAGAAAGAAAATAAAAAGCATAGCTGCGGTTTTTTATTGTAATTAAAAAAAAAAACAATCAAATTAGGAAATAAATCAATGAAATTGTTTAAGAATAATTTATTTCGTACGATGAAAAAATGGATTTATAAATAACGTTATTTAAAGTTAGTATAAAAAAATGTTTAGTTACGAGAATATTGAAATTTAGCGTCGACGCGCAGTATGATTCTATCGACTCGTCGACATTAATCTTTACGTCGATCTTCCCGTTACGGCGCTATGGCTCGGCCTCGACCGCAGCTCTCGCTTTTATATGCGCGCGTATGAACGCTTATTGGTACATCCGTAGATCTATGGCTGGTTAAGCGCATCAAGTGCAATGAATATCGAGACGCGCCCGAATGGAGAATTTACCTTAATCGTCCGTGTTCCCACGTGCGAATTAATATTACTATATCTATCTATCTATCTATCTGCCTATCTATATATGTATTTGTCTATCTATCTATCCATCCATCTATCTATCTATCTATCTATCTAGATATCTATCTAGATATCTATGTATATACCTATCTAGATAGTTATCTATATATCTATTTATATATCTATCTAGATATCTATCTATATATCTATCTATTTATTTATATCATATATATATATATATATATATATATATATATATATATATATATATATATATGCGAGTCGTGTATGTGAGCTCGGATGTTACAATTACGACAACGCGATTATTATGCATTAGCCACGTAGATTCATCGTAAAATACATTTTATATCGCGATATCCCTCGTGTTCTAGTCGCACAAATTTGCCGATGCTTCATCCTATACCTAATACATAATATTCGTACTTATCGCACGTTATATCGCGAATTACGTGCCTATCATCGGTGTTCCGCACATGCGACTTTATGAATTAGAAGAGCTTCTCGAGCGTAACGCCGAGCGCCAGCTTTCTTCAAAATTCCTTGGGCTTACTCGCATGATCAATTATTCGCGATGTTTTTCTTTCTTTCCTTCCATCGTTACGACATTTTTCTTTTCTATCCAATATTCCTACTTCCACTCTCGCGCGTACTGTCCGAAAATCCTTTTCACAGCTCGCAGATTTGAAATATTAGATAAAAAACAAAATTCAGTAACATCGTAGTTAAAAAAAAATTGATCGATTTTTTACACAGAACACCCCATACATTATTCCCAATCATTTTATGAAACAATTGAACAAATTTACATAGAACGTCCCATACATTATTATCAATATCGTCCTATTAAAAAATTGAACAAAATTTACACGGAAAGTCCCATATCTCGAAACTTTGTATTCCCTTAACGCATGTACGCTCGCTATATATGACATATATCTATATTTATAGTAGCGTGAATATAATGCCTGGTCAGCGTCGGTACAAGAGGTGGCTTTGCACGGCTCTCGGAACACGGAAATGATGGGTGCATGGAGAGCTCGCGGGCAAGCACGCTGTCTAATAGAACACACCGCACTATATACAGCCATCAGTCCAGCAGCCCACACCGCGAGCTCACTCGACCACGTTGCATTGTACATATATACAATGTACACAAATGTATGTATACACACACACACATTATATATATATATATATATATATATATATATAGAGAGAGAGAGAGAGAGAGAGAGATGTATATATATGTAGATGCATAGACCTGCTTCACTCGGTGTTACGCAACAATCCCGCGTTGCGTGTATACACATATATACACATATATATGGGGGTAAAATGGCCCAGGCAAGTAAGTCAGGCCGATGTCTCCTTCTACAAAACTGCTACATATTTCAATACTAGCGCTTATCGCGAGTCAACTTGAGCGTTGGTGAGTATTATCCGCCTTCCAGTGGTTCATTCGACCCCGCGCGATACAATTATCTACGTTACATCGCATGGAAAATAATCGCGAAAAAGGAAAATTTCTCAATTATATTTCCAACACCTTTGGAAGCTTTATCGATCGTTTCTTCGTGATGAAATATTTCACGGTGCGTACGAGGTACGCATGTTGCGAGAGAATCTAGAGATGGAATGTTTTTGTTCTGTTCTTTTTTTTTTCTCGTGGTCCATATTACCCCGGGTTTTTAGTGGGTATAGGTATAACGTGCACCGGACCACGTACTAGGCCCTCGTACGCTGCACTTTCGCGGCTACCGTTGCTTCGCGTATCTCGTCATACGACTCCTACGTATATATATATATATAGTCATGTATATATACATATATATATATATATATATATATATGTATATCGTTATTCTGCTGCAGAAGAGAAGTATGCGGTGTGCATGGCTGGCGCGTGATCGCTCGTTTGAGCAGCGCTCCAGTGTCCGCTATATATACCTACCTCTAGTCCACTGGACACTCGCGGCATTGCCATGGCCCATAGACGCATTTTGCGAACGACTGGGAACTGGAGTTGGGATATAAACTAGATACGTGTTTATACATATATATATATATATATATATATATATATATATATATGTATAAACATATATGTATATATATATATATATATGTTTAACTTGGTGACGGTTACCAACCACGAGCCAAAGCGTTACAATCTCGCTTCTCCCTGGCTGTATAAAATCTGAGGCCGCGTGATATATTCCCACGGATATCGAAGGGACCCTAGTATCGACCGTTGAATATAATCCTTCATCGATACCTACTTTTGCACAACCTCGAACTATCGATACGTTTTCCAAGTTTGTTTACATTGAGAATTGTAGTATTGTTTATTTTATATTTTTATTGTTCTTTTTTTTGTTAAGATAAATTCTGTTCAAGGGAATGAAGTTTATTCAGGGAAAGTTGATCGGTAAATCGGTGGGGATAAATTTGATGAAGGGGATGAAAAAAGTTAATGCGATCTCTAGTGCTGTAAACTGGGGCGTCTAGGATATTGTATCTATGTAGGGGTTAGTGCGAAATTCGCCAGCGAGTGGAGATACCCTTGGGCTTTATGACGAGGAAAAAAAGGAAAAGATTACCAAAAAAGATGGAATAAGGAAAAAAAAAGTTAATCGTATAGGTGGAGGAGAGGTGAATAGTGAGTTTTGGAACGGTGTCAAGTAGCGGCGAGGATTCGGAGGCGCGACCGTATTAACGGGTATACATTGTTGTTTTCCTATGCGGATGCATTATGGTGCACGTCCTGAAACATCGTAAGAGTTACTTACTTATATAACAAAAAAAATATATTTTTTATATCAATATATAAATATATTGATATAATATAATATATATTTTATATCAATATATAAATTTGATTATGTGAATTCGAAGAAATACAATAAATAATAAGGAAATTTATTAGAATAGAAAATATACATATTTTATTATTATAATAATTCATTATTAATTGAATATAATAAAAAATTAATATATATATTTTTCTTTTTTGATTAATTTTATTATTATATAATATATTTTATATACACATATAAATTATATAATAATAATTATTATAATATTAACAAATTATAATAATAAAATTTGTCTTTTTTCTGATTAATTTTATTATTATTTAATACATTTATTTTATATACATATATATATTATATAATAATTATTATTATTATAATATTAACAAATTATAATAATAAAATTTACCAAGAAAGAAATATATATATATATATATTTTATTATTTATAAACGAGAGTAAAAAGTAATAAAAGGTCGAAGAACCTTTCGAGATTCACGACGATAAAATTCACGACGCCGTACTTTCGATAAAAGCGTCGAATACAAACCGCACACCCGCGAATTTTTCGACGACGTAGCGAGGTGGCTCTTACTTCTCCACCTCTCCCTGGATCTACGCGAACGGATTTTATTCACGCTTCTGTTCCTTCTACGTACGTAGATATTTTTCAGGAGGTTCCTGCGAGAGCACGTAGGAAAAATGAGGGAAGGAACCAGCGAGAGAAAAAAGAACGAGTAAAAACCGTTTGAAGATATGGTACTTCTCTCTCTCTCTCTCTCTCTCTCTCTCTCTCTCTCATCTCGCTGATTTGCTTGGAAAACGTGCCAGTATAACAGAGAGGGGGGAATCGTTTACAGCACGTCCCACAGATTTGCAGTTTGGCCCGATGAACGCCACGCTGCACATTCACGCTTCTCCAACTTCACTGCATTTTCAAATCTTCACTGCGTCTTTGTTTTCTCTCGAGTCATCTTTTTTTCCTTCGCGCTTTTTCTTTGTACGCTGATAGATGTGTATGTTGGCCAGTGGTTTGTCGTTTCAAAGATGCGAGAGATTCGCATCATTACAAGTTTCTACCTCTTCTCCCTCTCTCTCTCTCTCTCTCTCTCTCTCTCTCTCTCTCTCTCTCTTTCCATCTCTCTCTCTTTCCATCTCTCTCTTTCCATCTCCGTCCTTGCTGCGGTCGCCTAGATATTTGTATACTTTATTTATTTACGTCACACAAAGGACGAAATAAAAGGATAAAATCGGGATAAAGAGTAAGGATAGTTCTATATATATATGTTCATATATTTCAGGATAAAAAGGACATTCGCAGAGTCCAGTAGAATGAACAAATGGTCGAGGAACCGTTGGAAGGCTGGCTGTCTGCTACCGTACTGGCTGTTTCTACTTGTTTCTCGTCTGACGTAATCACCGTACTCGTTGTCGTCCTTCTTTCCTGTAGTTTTCGTTTCGGGGTTGTTCTTCCACCTATGAACTTTATACGAGTACAATAATATTTTCCCTATGTATACTTCGCAGAGAAACCCCCCTTGCTAGAATCCTGTATTTCGCGACTGTAAAAGGACGTTTCATCTCGCGAGTACTTCGTTTTTCTACTATTTTGAATTTCGTTTTTCATCATTTTTTTGTTGCGTTCGTCCTATTTGCTCACATCCCTGCAGAGTCGCCAGGGCGAACGAGTTCTGCCACGCGCAGCCGTGTTTCATGAATAAAATTTCACCGTTTTCACATTCTCGCGTTACGTAAAAAAAAAAATAGAAAAAAAGAAAAAAAATAGAAAAAAAGGAAACGAGAGGAAAAACAAAGGAAACGGCCAATGTCGAGGCGGAGGCGAACAGAAGAAAAAAAATTGTACGCGCGGACGACCGGAGGTCGCGAGTGGATGTCTGGGGAGCGTGTTTGACACTCGCGACGTAATGGAGATCTTTAGTTTTAATTCGGTTCGTGCAAGAACATTTTTCACGCACTCGTTACTCAAGAATTTTGTTTTTCTTTTCGTCATCGTCCTTCGAGATTTTCGTACAAAATTAATATTGTAATTCCATTAAAGAATTAATTATAAAACAAAAACATTATCAAATTTTTCCAATTTTCAATTTTTGTTTAATCTTTTTCACATTCTTCTAATTTCCCTTCCAATTTATTTTCCCTTTTTTTATCAAGGAAATATCCTTCTCTCTCTCTCCCTCTCTCTCTCTCTCTCTCTCTCTCTCTCTCTCTCTCTCTCTCTCTCTCTCTCTCTCTCCTTCTCTCTCCCTCTCTGGTCCTCTCCTATGGCATTCTTTACTACACAATGTTCGTACGTCTACATCGGTCGATATATTTAAAGGCAGGCTACGCAACCACCTTCTAGAAACCGAAGGGCAGGCTCACTAGTATGTAATATGCATCAAGTGGTTCTAGTTAAGGGTAGTACTGCTGTTCTACTAATACTACAATTACTATACTCGTACTATATTTTACAGCAGGCATTGTGCATTATTACTGTTACTACACTATTCTTTACGCATTATTACTTTTGTCTACATTAGTGTTATGGCCTT
>JAPYZT010005761.1:0-10229 GCA_030522965.1 Tryphoninae sp. A BG-2022a
AAAATTAATTACATTGGTAGGTTTGAATTATCGTTGTAAATGATGAATTTAACATCCGGTGCGATTGAATTCAGGTGGATAATTGATGGTTCGTCGAACGTAAGCGAATTTTGCGTTAGGGGTGAAATTTCGATATTACAGATAACACGGGAGTATTATCGTAAAGTGCTCGGGTACGTACTTTACCGGCTCGATTTTCTATCAGGTTTATCCATAGCGGTCTTTCGTGGGTAAGCCACGAATTTGTAGCTGCGGCTTTTACTTTGCCGTCCTATACGTACATGCTCCCTCTCTCTCTCTTTCCCACCATCTCTTCCTCTCTCGCACGCGGTTCGCGTATATCGTACACGCATTTATGTCGTAACACGTAGATAGCATGGGAGATATCGCGAACACGCGGTACCGTTTTCACATTTTCGTGTCCTTGCTCTTCCGTGTTCCACCATGCACTCGTGCCTGTTATTACACACTTCCTAATTTCGTACGACCAGCCACATAATAGCTGTACCAACGAGGCTCCTCTCTATTGCTTGTCTTTATGTACAAAATCGCGAGTTTGTGCATTTGCCCATTACACCACGATCTTCATTAATTCAAATATATTCGTTTTACCAAAATTGTATCGATTTCCAAAAGTTACATACAAAATATTTATTATTTTCTGAAAATTATAATATTTTCCGAAAGTTATTTTTTGAAAATTATTTTCTGAAAATTATATTCCGAAAATTATTTTCTGAAAATTATTTTCCGAAAATTATTTTCAAAAATTATTTTCGTTTTCTATAAATTAATCCAATTTTGGGGAAAAAATAATAAAAAAATATTTGTCCTGTTATTATTATTATTGAATAAAATTATTTAATTTCGAAATTCCCTCGCTCGTTCCACGTGAAATCGAATTTCTTTTTTTCTCGAACCTTTCCCATGCAACACTTGAGTTTCGCGAATGCCGAGGGAAGATAAAACGTGCCAGCTGCCGGAGATGGGTGCAAAATTTACGATCCGTCGTCACTTCTTTTTCACGTTGTATCAGCTTTCCGCGATTTTTTTTTTTTGCGTTTCGATGATTTACGACGTTTTTTGGATTTCGCAGACTTCGTGCCAATTTCCCATATTAACGATAAATAACCCGAGATAAAAAAAAATCTGTAATGAGGCTCGAGTGTCTCATCGTTATTTTTACATGAAATTTTTCATCGCGAAGTTAATTTCACTATTTTTATCGTCACGTTTTTTCACAAACGAGAGGTCAAAGAAAAAAAAAGGATCTCGTCAGTCATCTGGTCGTTCGACAACGTTCAACTTTTGCACCGAGATGTTTCTTCGTTATTTTGTTTTTTATTTTTTCGTTTTTTTTCCCATCAAACAGCGAAAGCGTTTGATATCGCGTTGCATTTCACATGGAAACTTTCCGAGTATATTTACATCGTACGGAAAAAGTAGATATCGTCGTTACGTTATACTTCGGCCGAAAGTTTGCGAAGAATATTTCTCGAAAGAAAATCAAAAAAATAATCGTCGAGAAAAACGAAAAAGATAAGTAAGGAAAGAAAAAACAAATATGCCGGGGTAATTAAAGCTTTGCCAGGGTACGTTTAATTGAACTTTTTCTCATCCTGCTAAGATCTGCAGGGGTAGATTCGAGTTTATTCGTCGTTATTTACGTATGGCGTGGAATCGTCTAGACTGGCAATAACGGGGATGAAACACGTTGTGCGAAAGAAACTACGACGCCAACGCGGTGGTTCGCTATCGAGGTAATTCAACCTGCAGGAACGAGGTATCTCGTCTTTTGGATTCTTAGCAACGTTAACTCGAGAGGAGACGAAAGGGAGAGAGACAGACAGACGGACAAACAGGTAGAGATAGGGAGAGAGAGGGACAGAGAGAGGGAGAGAGAGAGAGAGAGGGGGGGGGGGGGGGAAGGGGAGGAGGAGGGGGGGGGGGGAGGAGGGGGGGGGGGAGGGAGGGGGAGAGGGAGGGAGAGAAGGAGAAGGGGTGGAGGAGACTATAAGTACTTCCCGGTGGATGGCAATTAGCTATCTCCCGGGGTGCACTGCTCTTCTCTTTCCCTCTTGGTTTCTCGTCCTTGCCTTCCGTTGCCAGGTGCTTCGGGCACTTTTTGCTCGTCATTTTAAAGACTCCACAGAATTGTGTCTGATGTTACCAATACAACGTCCGCATTTATATTTTCAACATACGACTAATATCAAACTATAATTGAAGAACGTATGAAAAAATACGAGATTTTTTTGACTTCGTTGTAGCGACGATTGGACGATAATTTCTAGGGAATATATAAAGCTTTATATGCAAATTCTCGTAGCCAGAAGGTAGTGTTTAATTTTAAGGATTGAAAAAATAAAATAAAAAATTCATTAGAGGTTGAAAAAGTGGAAAATTAACTTTTTTTTTGTTCTCGGTACGGACGTCGTTTCGCAGCCGGTATTGTAAATGAATCGCGAGGCCAGAGGATGAGTCTACGTGTCTCGTGGAGGGTTGGGTTTGGGTTGGAGAAATAGACCGGCATAAGGGATTCGCGGGCCCTGCTGACTCGGCTATCCACTGGACTTTGGCTAGTCCGACGCGTGGGAGAGCGAGAGAGACGGAGATAATTATTTTCGAACGTAGTACGTATATAACGCGGCTGCTATATACAGTTCGAGCCTGGGTGGATGGTCGAAAAGTTCGGGAATACGGGGAGTTGCTGTATAGCGTCGAGGTCAGCGGAGAGCGACAGGGTGGCCAAGGGGCGAGGGGGATGGTGAGTCTGCGAGGGTGGAGTACGAACCACGCCCTGTGGGAAACGTATGTCACTGTCCAGTTCGTGTATATATGTATATATGAATACGTACCAACACTAACCCTATAGTCAACCAGTGATTATGCAGAATAGGCAAGAACCCATTCACCACCTACTCCGCTGAATCCAAATTTCAGAAAATCGCAGTTAAAGTAAAATTTTCCTACCTCTATAATTTTCTTTGCACTCGAGTGTCAACTACACGCGCTCTTTATTAAAGATTTTTAAAAAAAGTACTACGAAATGAGCCGTATGAAGAAACAAGAATATCATCCCCCTATTTTCCACCCCTATTCTCATAGTTAATTCACTAGTAACGATTCTTTTCCGTCACTGTTCGATTATTCTCGTTAGCTTTCATATAGGAAAATCCTAGAATTTTGTTTCGTTAGGAAAACAAAATTATTTATGTCTTTATATCAAATTTGAGAAAATCGAAGTTAAAGTAAAATTCTTCCAGCCCTATAATTTTCATTTCGCCCGAGTGTCAAATACACTCGCTCTTTATTAAAGATTTTAAAAAAGCATTACGAAATTGAGTCGTATGAAGAAAAACAATAGAATATCATCCCCTTAATCTCCACCCCTATTCTGATCGTTAGTTCATGTGCAACGATGCTTTTCCTCAAGTTTTCGATTCTTCTCGTTAACTTTCACACAGAAAAGTTTTAGAAATCTTTTCCGTCAGGAAACAAAAAAAAACTAAATTTATGTCTTTATATCAAATTTTAAAAAATCGCAATTAAAGTAAAATTTTTCCAGCCCTATAATTTTCTTTGCGCCCAAGTGTCAAGTACACTCGCTCTTTATTAAAGATTTTTAGAAAATACTACGAAATTGAGTCGTATGAAGAAAAAAAATAGAATATCATCCCCTTAATCTCCACCCCTATTCTGATCGTCACTTCACGTGCAACGATGCTTTTCCTCAAGTTTTCGATTCTTCTCGCCAGCTTTCACACAGAAAAGTTCTACAAATCTTTTCCGTCAGGAAACAAAAAAAACTAAATTTATGTCTTAATGAGATTAATTCTTATCTTCTAAGGACCAATTGCCGTTAATTTTTTACTTGAGCATGAACTAAGAATTTCTTCGAGAGGAATTAACGCATACTCGGCATTACCGTCGAACTTTTTGAATCGATGGAAAAGCTTCTCGAGCATTCTCGAAGCGATTACTTTCGAAAAGCTACTTCTCTCGCTTCCCTCGGTTAGCTTTTATTGATTAATTTCGTTGCTATCACAGCATCGCACGATATAGAACTTTCGGTCCGCGTATTCTTCGCTCTTCCGGTCCTTCGCTCTCTTTCCATCTTTCTCGAGTTCACCCTTTTATTCGACAGCCTCCGTGTGAGCATCAGCTTGCTATGAAAGGGTCGTATCCCTAGCCTCAGCTTATATATATATAGACATATATATATGTCTATGTATATGATAACATGGACCAACTTTTGCAACCATCCCGCGCATCATCGTCTGTCTCTCTCTCTCTCTCTCTTTCATGGTCGTTCCTGGTGTCATTGCTGATGCTGGTGGATACATATAGGAGAAGACCAACGACGAAACGGAGAAGTCGGGCCACCCCTTGGAACAACGTCGGCGACGACGCCAACCCCGACGACCGACGACTAGAGTTCTTCTCTCTCCCTTGGTCCTCGTCGTGTACCCCGAAGTGTCCTGCGGGAGCTTGCAGAATATTAAGCGGGCAACTGTGTGTATATCGCCTCGCTTTTCTCCCCTCAACCCCTCCTTTCAATCTCTCTCTCTCTCTCTCTCTCTTCATCCCCTAGGCCACCCTATCCTTTCCTCCCTTTCCTTGTTCTCTTAGATGTTCCTGGCTTCTGTGTTCATATACACAGGTCGTTCTATCACTCACTGGTCAGTCGCCCAACCCAGAAATCTTGTATTCGTATGAAATTTTGGTGTTTTATTCACTGTCGCCAAGTGACACAGCTGGGAAAGTTGGAACTCTTCGACTTTATTGGATTCTCGAGAAATTCAAGATAAAACTTTATTCGATTATGTGCAAAATTCCTCGATAAATCTTTAAATTTGTTACTGTTATTTGAATTTGAAAAATCATTTCGATCCTCCTCTGAAGAAGGAGATATTTAACGATAATCGTAAATTTGGTGATCGATATTTTGGTCTGTTCAACGTGAAATTACCCATATGCATATATAAAATGTATATATGTATAGATATAGGACATTTCACTGGCTCACGAGGGACGAGCTTCCTCGTTGCAGGCTGTAAATTTCACTTTGCAGAACTTAAGGCTCCGCCACGATCTTGCGGGGTGGTAGTGCGTCCATCGGGCCGGAAGGTCGTCGCTCGATATATACCCGTCCTTAACGTTTCCACTCCTGTTTCGCTTCCTCTTTCAGGAAGACACGTGTGTATATACAAAGTCTCCAGGAATCTGGCTGTACTCGAGAACAGACTACGAGCACGACAACGACGACGACGACGACGACGACGCAACGTGCAAACATGTTTCCAACGCCAATATTAGCACCACCACATCCACGTTATAAGGTGGAGTGCGAAAACCTACCCCCATGGAATAAGCCATATCTTGTGTGTGATTTTCAGATTGAAAATACTCATGAGGGTTGTTTTCGAGGATTGTTAGCAGGTTCTTCGAAAGACAAGCAAGGATCGTGCGCTAACTTCCCTTACTTTGTCATCGAAGTATCACAGTCGAAAGTTTTCATGCATCGCAACCCCTATTTTTCTACGTTAAATCGTTCATAATATTAGAAAATAAACTTTAAATTGTAATTAAATTTTCCTAAACACCTCGAACCGGCTTAAGTGAATTTTCACTAGGGCCCTCGGGAGTCGTATTCAACAGGATTACGACGAAAAGGGGTGTAGGGGTTGGGGGATTTTGTGACGGGATTTATTAAGTTTTCTCACAGCACGATGACCTTGGGACCTGGGCAATCTTCCCCCTCGAAAACCCTTAATTTTTGTCGTAATTAAATTATTCCGTGAGCTTGATGAAGATATCGCAGAGGACACGATAACAGACCGATAAGCCTGAGGGTGGTGGGGATAGGCGTTGAATAGTCTCCGAGTGCTTTTTTTTCTTGAAGGATTTTGTAAGGATAACAAAACTTCTCGGTTCGAGATCGCGATAAAAGCCGTCAAAAAGAAAATTATTTTGCATTTTATAATACTTATCTGGCTCGTCTCTTCGCCTTTTCATCTTCATCGTCTCGTCTTTAACATTCTTCGACTAGGGTGAAACAAGTTAAAGAAGTTAGATGGTTGGATACAGCCGGGTGAAAGATCTTTAATAAGATGGCCGCTGCGAATATTCGCCCACCCCTCGGTGCTCGTCCCGACTTATCTCACCCTCTTTCAACCCTCCTCCCCCGATAACCCTTACAGTACAACATCGAGGAGATCTACCCCACCTACATCATGGCAGAGGCTAACGTATCAACGACACGAGAGAGAGAGAGAGAGAGAGAGAGAGAGAGATAGAGAGGGAGAGAGAGGGAGAGCGTATTAGTTCTCCCGCAATTTCCACCCTCTGCGTTCCACGCACGCCAGGTGTTTCGTTCGATTAATTTTTTCTTCGGTAAACGTATTCAGCAGCTGAGAAGCCAAAATGATCAAATAAACCCTTTTCCTCCCCTATTGGAAGATCGAGTAAACTGCTCGACAGCTCGAACCATTAACCGGAAGGATTGAAGGCGGGATAAAATTGCCACGAGGCTTGGTAACAACCCCTTGAGACCTTACTTCGTCTCGATAATAAAAAAAAAAGAAAGTAATACTTTTTGACTCGAGATTTCCTCAACGGATGGAAGAAGTTGTGGCCCAAGGATAAAAAGCATGTTTCGTAGATGAACGTGCCTGTAAAAGAAGGACGAACGTTTAATCCAAAAGTTGTCTCATTACCTAAGTCCTCGACTCGGATATTCTTTCCTCAACCGTGAAAATCCTCCATTTCGCGTATATCTACCTGTAAACACAGGGGTTGAACGCGGGGGGTTCGAGGGTTATAAATTCTTCGTCGAAGTATCGCGATATACTTCAGTGAACCAGAAATCATACATGACAAGACAACCTCCCCCCTCAATCCCGCTTATGTCACGGGGGTTGAAACGAAAGTCTTGATCCACCATCCAACCCTTAGGGAAAGTCGTATATGTCTATGTACCTATCTCTTGGGTATCGCGCGATGTAAAAGCTACAAAGGCAGTTCGAGCTCTGCACGAGTCATCGAATATACGTAGGTACTTGCCGGTGTAACCGCGTGCGATATAACACGGGTAACTCTGAATATAAAGGCAATTCGCGGGAGAGACCAAGAGGGGATGCACGCCAAATCGGCGAACCAGGAATATTGCAATTTGAGATGCGCACCGCGTCGTGTATACCATCGGGCTTTCTCTATGTGGCGCGGATGAAGGAATTCACGAGGATCCTTCGCGAACTGTGCCGTATGTGGCGCATACTGGTAAACGATGCTTGATAACCGATAGGGGCTCGTTGCTGTACGAGCGAGATTCGAGATAGAACGGGCCGACACTACGGAGTTTATAACGATACGCGCCTATCTCTCTCTCTCTCTCTCTCTCTCTCTCTCTCTCTCTCTCTCTCTCTCTCTCTCTCTCTCTATGTCTCTACAGAATGCGTCGGCTCTGTTCGAGTATTTATGGTCCGACTCGCAGTATGTGGTGGAGATCGCTTATTTGCAACAATGGCACGAGAATGATATCACTGTTAGTATTGTGGATCAGATTGCGATACTTAACGACATCTCGTTGTATTATAGATACGAATTTGTAGCTAACTACCTTGGAACGATGGCTATTAACGATAACAATGATAAATCGTGTCGTTAGTTTAATTTAATCGATTTATGGAAATTGATTACAATTGTTAATAAAAGTTTGAAAAATACAGAAAATGATTTTTTTTTACTTGTAAACAATGTTAATGAGGATTTGGTAAATAAGACATTTCTTGGATAAGACGATTGCCATATTTTCTACGTCAGTTTGTACGTTAGATTGCGGCAGAACGCGAATAGAAATCTCATATTAGTGTTGTATGAAAAAATTCGGATTATGCAAAGATCCTTATAAAATTCCGAAGGACAAACATAGAATATTGACGGAAGTTTCGATGGTCCAAAATCATGCCCCACTTCCGGGACTTCAACGAACTCGAGATAGCGACATTTTTTATTTTCATTCCAAAAAAAACTTTGTTCCTTGGTAAAAAAAAAGTGGATTTTCATATTTCCACGCCATCTGGCGTCAATTTGTGACAAACTGAGAGTAAGTACGTAATATTCGTGAGTATGAGAGAAGTGTCGTCAAGAAAGGGCTATGTTCGACAGAGGACGAAAACTCGGTCTGCGAAGTGTGCAAAAATCGATCCCGCTCGATATCAATATTCAACCAACGAATTGATGAAAAACCGATAAAACTCGTGTCTTCCTAGTTTCATTATTTTCATATCGACACTAAACGTCTCGACGAATATCCGCAAGCTGTACGAACGAGAAGAGAGAAAAAAAACAAAAAAAAACACCATCCTGGCGACAACAGCAACAGCAGTGTTATAGCACGTTTCTTCCAAGCTCGACGAACTTTCCACGAACCCTCTGATGAATCGGGAGAATGCTTTCGAACTTTCTTGGCTCTCACGGATCTAAGATGAAACCGGTAGTGGGGGATACAGCAGGGGTAAAGCTGGTAGGGAAGGGTTGGATAAGAAGGCGAAGAGCGAAGGGGGAATATAGGGCGACCATTGATCTCGCTGGCACAACTACTGGGCGAACGGAGAATAACGCAAGCGCGGGAGTCGAGTAGAACGACAAAGTGTTTATTCGCGGAAATGGAACGAGAGAGACAGAGGGAGAGAGAAAGGGGTTGAACGTTGGCTAGCGAAGCTGCATCCAGCCGAATCGCGACTCGGGACAACTCCACTACCGCCAGATTTTCTCCGCAGCGGCACAAATCCAACCTCTGGGAGGGGAAAAAAAAACTTTTTCGTTAAACAATCATGACTGCTCTTTTTTTTTTACTTTCATTACTTTTTGGGAAATACTTTGATAAAGGTTTCTTGAAATTTCTTATTTCAAATTTGTTCCGCGTTGCTTCGTTATTAATTCGTTCCTTCGTAATTAATTCTATCGACGCAAAATTACGTCTGGGCATATTTAAGGCGAGAATATTATGCGAAAGAACTCGAAAGAAAGTTCGAGACTGTCCGGAACATTACGTAACTGGGTGCAGCTTCGCGATGCAAATATATCTGCGCGGACCGGATAAACGTTTGTACAGGGTGGCATATACGATGGCGTTATGTATACCATGGGTAAGCTGCAACTCCAACGTGGATGCTCCTTCGCGCGGTCGAGAAACGGATAGAGCCGGATATTCTTAAATTTAACGGAAAAGTATGTCTTGACATATTCGCGAAAGAAGTTCAAACTAGGAGAGGGTGCTTGGAAAAAGTTCTGTTCGACGATAAAACTGTGTTTCGGCTCCTCTTTGAATTGAAAATTGTATATATAAATATAATTTAGTCTCGAAATTCCACGCTGGCCTACGCTGCCATCGAGGGTGTTTCCTTTTATATTTATTTCGTCGGTTTCGTTGAAATTCAAACTTTCGTAATCTCGGTGGGCAATATAGAGAAGGCCTTAGCCCGAAATGGCACTCTACCGCCAATATCTCTACTTCCGGTTAGCTCGTAGTTCAAACACCGCGCTTTACGTTCCCGTTTTATTGTTTTCTTTTTCTCTTATTACAGGTAAAAACTTGCCTCGAGGATCTTTGCCTCTTGGCGACTCGAAAACCTCCTCGACCTGAATTAATCGATTTCAGTATTTTCTAATTTCTACTTTATCAATCGTTATCATTATCGAGATTAGGGGATGAAAAATATTCGATAGTTCAATATTCTTTCCAACTATACGTTTAGACTCGATTGTCCATGGCGTCTCTCGTAAAAATTCGATCCACAACTTTGATATTTGTGGTTGGAGAAGACTGGCCAAGATCCGGAGAATCGTAAGCGCTAATCAGTTAATTTCTGAACAATCATGACACTCTCCTTCTCGAGGTATTGTCTCGAATAGTTTTCGTTTCCCTCACTCTCTCCCCTCGTACAATAGACCCAACCGTAGAAGCCATGAAATAGTAGATGCAGTAATTGTGTCTCCCGTTCGGAGACGGGTGGTGCGAGCGGTCCTGTTCGCCAAACTCCAATCAGCATTATCAAAGCCAGGGCTCAGAACGTTTTCGTGCATTGCCGTTGGCTTGCGATCGCTGTGATGAGAAAGGGTAGTCGAGGTTCCTCCTCTATATACCTTCGAGCACAGCAACTCGCGCCGGAACACAAGTCTTCTCATACATAGACACATTTGTATATAGATATATATATATATAT
>JAPYZT010005764.1:0-10817 GCA_030522965.1 Tryphoninae sp. A BG-2022a
TATTAACGTGAGATACACGTACGACTATTTCCATCCAGCTTTATCCACTGGAAAGGTTTTTCTCGAGAAATTTCTTCGAGTTTTTTTTATGTTTTGTTTTTTTCTAAGTGTGACACTCGTTGTACGCTGTTTCTCATTTATATCCGGTACAACCATCTCCTTGATTTTTAAGCACGCCTGCCAAAGCTTTTGTTATTTTGTCTGAACAATAATCAAAAAAGAAATTTTAATCAAAGGGATTAGAAATTGTATGATTTAATTTAATTCTCTCGGTGTTCGTAAGTCAATTTTCACAAAAACAAAAAAGATAATTAACTTTGTAGAATGGAAACGAGCAAAAGTGAACTTTTATTTTTAGAAATTATATAATCTCTTTTTTATGCATAAATAAGGGTTTTTAGGATAAAAACAGAGCCTGGAATAAAAACAGCGCCTTTTTCAAAAAATTTTATCTTTTTACATGTCTGCACTAACATAAATCGATATTTATTTTTATGTGACAATGTAAGCTGACGATTGTGAAGATTGATGGTAAATTATATATTTGCTACACGTGATAACAGTATAATCCCGTCATTTACGAAAATTTCTCGAGTAAAAAATAGTGTAATTCCTTTCCCAAATTATCGATTTTTATTACATCAAATATCCAAGTTGTAGGGAACGTAATTGGCAGCAGATAACTTCCTGCTGAATCACAAAATAACAACAACAGTCAATTACTTTTTTTATTTTTATAATATATTATTAATTATAATATATTAATATTATATTGTAATAAATTTATTGTATTCATTTATTTTTATTATTATTTTCCATATATATATCGAAGCAGGTATCTATATATATAGACACCTGCTTCGAGGGTTAACTGTGCGAGCGCTAGCGTTGGAAAGCTTGCAAGAACGCAGCATCCCTAGTAACCTCCGCACCCCCGCCCCTCCCCCTCCCCCTCCCCTCCTGCTACGCCTCCACAGCAGTCACAATATTGACACGCGACCCTAAACATTTTTCCTATCCTATTTTTCCTTGGTTCTCGCTTGTTGTCATAACTTCGCGTGTTTACTTTTATCTCTGTCTCTGTCTCTGTCTCTCGTTTTTTAGTGCCGTTTGTCCGCCAATGCGGTTGCTCCTTTGACTGATACCACGAAGAAAGGATTACTGTAAAAAAAAGTTAAATTCGAATACATTTTGTACGCAAAATTTGAACCAAGTTATATTAGCGATCTGCCAAAAACAACTTTGGTGCATTGGCCGAAAATCATTTTAGTCTTAACTATGCGATTTTTTCATTAATTTTTTCTTCGATTATTAAACAAATGAGATAAAAGTTGAAATAAAATAAATTAATCGCCAGTTTTAATAAATAAGTTAATTAATTAATTAATTAATGACATCAAAATAAAATTTAAAAAATGATTAATAAACAGGTTAAATATAATTAACAATGAATGAATCGGAGAGAAAAAGGGCCAGGTTTGTTAAGAGAGAATGTTGTTAAATTCGCATAGAATGCCCCATATGTGAGTGTACACTCGGTATATAATAATTTCTCAATCATCGCGTAGAACGCTCGGACGCGTAAGATAATTTCGATAAATGCCCGTAGCACGGAAGAATCGTGAACACAAGGGTGCTGGACAAAGTCAATGCGCATATCGCGTGCATGACTGATTAATTGACCGCGGGCCACCGGGAGTTTCAATCGTATATAGAGGGTGGAATTCACGTCGACGATCCCTCGTGCTCGTTGACGAGGGTGTTTCGTTCTCTTGGTGGACGTTGATCCCCATAAAACACGTCTCGACAAATTTCTGGAACGACCCATACAAGGAGGACGCATATATGGGGCGTTCGAGAGACACAAAAAATAAATTCCTCTGCTTAAAAAAGATGGGGAAAATTTATTTTTCACGTGTAATGTCTCGGAAACATTATAAAGATTGTAAAACGATATTTTAAAAACTAAAATTTCGACAAATGTATAATTGACGGAATTTTAATGAAAAAAAAAACGTATTTGATTTTTGCGTTGTATTTCTCCAACTATGTTTGTATTGTATTGTAATTGTTTTTTATCGTACAAGAGTTTCTCACAATTATCTTTCACATGAAATGCAAGGGAAGAAAAATTTTAATAAGTTGTCTCAATAAACCAAAAACACAAAAAACATTAAAAACTCAAATATTTTTCTTAATAAAATAAAAATAGGTCGTCGATTATTTTCCCATGAGTAAAAATAAATAAAGAATAAAATTGTCTCAATAAACCACAAAATATAAAAAATTAAAAATTCAAATGTTTTTCAAGAACTCAGAATTTTCAGAATTGTTTTCTTCGTGAAAAATTCAATCGCGCATTCTTCCTTTAACTATAAAATATATTGTACATTTATTTATCATAGAACAATGGAAGGAGCGTCGACGAGCAGAACGAGCGTGTGACACGCGAGTCCCCTATATAATCGAGTCGCGTTTTCGTTGCCTTTTTAACTCCGAAAGCACGCACACGCAAGCAAAATAAAAGACCGTTCGTCCCTACATTACTCGACCGGAACTCATCCGATCGTAATTACGTGCAGACCTCGAGACTGACATATGCATAATTTACTGTTTACCATCAATAATAATTACGATATATTTATACAGATAAAGTTTCGTTGTTCAATCTTATTCTAATCTATCAGATTAATCACACATCCTTTTTTTCCTGGTACTGAATCATTGTCGTCGCATTAATTTATTAATTCATCATTATAAACAATTTCGAAAAATATTTAACATTCAAAAAAGAACAACATTTATCCACATCTCAATAAATCATTCATTGAATTAATTAATCCACGCATTATTTTAATTTCAGAAATAATAATTCTATATAATAAATTTTTTTAATTATTATTTACAATAAATAATAATTACAATATAAGTATGCAAAAAAATTTAAAAAAAAACATAACAGGACTGCAATGTTGTATTTTTTGCACAATCTTACTCTCATCCAACGATAAACTATCGAGACATTTTTTAAGTTAAGCAATTTTTCATAACAAATTTTCATTCTTCATTATAAACACTTTCGACAAATTTCTATAAAGTCGCAAAAAAAAAAATTTATTTTTTTACCGGCTTTTTTTTAATCAAATTTATGCTTTTATGTAAACGAGGCGATTGGCCGAAGGAAAAATTATGGTTTACCTAAAACATTGACTCTCGATGAAAAAAAAAGGCCCAGGGCTCGGATAATCAATGTATAAACATCGCATTTACGCGTGTCGCTCTCTTCTCGCTATCTAATGTAAGCGCGAAGCCTGTGCAGGGTACACACACGTATATACATATATACACTATTATAGCGACGTATATATAAAATACGTCTTTGCAGCATTTTATTTTTATCCGGCACGCGCCGGCACACGTCTCTTATCTACTCGTGTATCTCTCAACGTCGCGGTGTACCAACTGTTACGCCTCGTCTGTTGTGTATAAACATATATATTTATACGCGTAAACCGCATTTCCGACCGACACGCTCGGCCATGTCAGCCGCTCTTCAACGACAGATATGATTTGGGGTGCAATGGCCCATATAATTTTTTTGTTCCCATTTCAAACTTCTCTTTTTTATTTCGTTTTTTGCCTATCGAATATAAGCAACAAACAAAAAAAAGAAAATATAATTTAATGTCCTTTTTCACTATCTTCATGTTCTCCTTCACATTTGGAAAAGATGCCAGTTGGAAATCCTTTTTAGCCCTCTTCTCATCCCTTTCTCCCTGCTCCAAAGCTTCACGACAGACTGCTTCGTTCTTATCGCTTTTCCCAAACTGGAAAGCGTTGCATCATCCTCCCACGCATATATATATATATATATATATATATATATATATGTGTATTCTTGCATAATATATGAAACGTTACGGTCGTATATCACGCGGCAAGTACAGAGCCGTTCCTGGCATGAGTCGTACGAACGAATGCTGTATAAACCATACAACAAAATAGCAGACCACCAGGAATACCGGCTATAGGCATATAGTATAGGTATATGCGATGGGCACGTGGAAGAAGCAAAGCGCGTTCACGCGTCGTCCGGCAGCTGGCCATCTCGGCCATATGGCGGTTCGAGTACGTATAGTATCATCGTACAGTTGCTTGTCTATATCTATATTACACGGGCACACATATACGTACACATAAGTATGGAGATTTTTTTATACATAGTGCACCTATAGTATTACACGTGATGAAAGCGAGCTATTTGCAAGCACGCATGCGCGTTATGTTCGCGCATGCGTGCTTGTGTGCGCATGCGCGTGAGCATGCGCCGTTGACTGCGGTGCATGCGGTAGCGCATGTGCCTGCGCCGTGCCCGCGGGCACATACCACCGCGCATGCGCCTGCGACATGCGCATGCGTATCTGCCAGCGTGCGGTCCTTTAGCGAAGAATATGCGTGCGTGCACGAGCGCATGCGCGTTTGCGCCTTCATGTGTGCGTGTAAAATTAGCGTATGCTCTTTTAGCTCATCATTGACTCGTCCGGCCGGGCCTTTCATGCGTTGTCCTGGCGCACCCCCAGCGACACGTAAGCCACCCTCGTGCCGGGAAGCACGAGTTCACGTGGATCGGATAAGAGAGCGAGAGATTGTGACGGTGATAAGAATGACGCGGTGGCCAATCGCTTTGCTACTGTGTTACGATAATATTACGGTTGTGTATGTACGTATTATTAGGCATATAGATATACACATAGTTTGCTATATACAGTGCACATGCGCACAACGTATAATACAGCTAATAACAATAGACCGGTGGGGAGATCATGGAGATCAGTTAAGACTCGTCGAACGAAGCGGAAAAATTGTTTTTTTTTACTCGAACTCCGATTTCAGAAATTCCAGTTTTGGCAAGCTCGATAGTAAAAATTATATTCTCAACAATCATCGTTCTAAAATTTACCCGCCAAAAGCGATAAAATTTGAAAATAAATTCAGTAAAACGCAAACAATAAAATGTTGATTATTTACAATCAATTTTCTTTTCTATTCTCGCATTTCTATGTGTCTATATTTTTCTAAGACAAAATTTAATTCAATTCGTAACAATATTGCAATCACCGCAGCAATCAAGTTTCGATTATTCGAAATACACTTTGTTCTATGTTCACATTTATATGTGTGAACGCAGTCATGGGCCATTTAAATTTAGAGGAGGAAGGAACAAATCCGGCCGCCTTTGTACGGTTAACATCGCACCAAGTTCATTCCCCGGGAACGCAACGTTCGAACACATAAATATTTTCGAGCACAATGCCGAAGCTTTAACGGATGCTTTTTGGCTATATATATATATATATATATATATATATATATACACATAAATTCTCGAGATTGCTCACTGCCTAAAATGCTGTACTGTGACGCACGTTCGTGTGGTTTTCGATGGGAACCGCCGGAATCTTCAGAGAGATGGGACAAGAAAGGGTCCATGCGGGAAGAGATATATTATACATAACCTACAATCTCGAATCTGTGAGTCCGCAGCGCCATTATAGCCAGCGGTGGAGAAACGAACCAATAGTTGGTAAAATCAAAGTTTCGGTATGAACGCAGTAACTTTTGTCGATCCGGCGCATACTGGTGACTAGCTGGTCGACTCACTACGATTTCCGCTATTACGGAGACTCGAATCCTTCTCCGCAGAACCGTTTCCGGAAATCGTCCGCACAATCGACCAACTTCCGGCAGGCACGCGACCCTTTCAACAATTAATTCATTATCCGCCATCGCGTCGAGCACAGTGAATCTTGCGAAAATCTCCCCCTGACGGCCAAACAGTGTACTATGGACCGTAAATATGAGCGTCCGCGCTTTGTCGATGTCTTCAAAATATTTCAATTTTTCGGATCAGAATTGAAATTAACGGATGTTTTATTTTTCTTAAATGGTAATTAAATTAATGGAATTTACATTAAAAATCATAGAAATTTTCATTAGAGGCTTGTTATTTTCGACAAATCGATAAAAAAAGAAAAAGGGCTGGTTTTGGTGAAAGCAATCAAATCGTGTAATTTTCATAAATGAAAACATTATTATTTTCCAGGGAAATAATGTCGATAATTTCAATTGTTGATAATGTTTATGCAAATACTATATTCGTGTAATATTTGTTAAGTGAACTTAGTTCCAATTGCAAATTTCGTAGAATTCTGAATTTCCCAAAAGTGTGTCCGAGTGCTCTAATTTTTTTAAATTTTGATTAACCTGAAATATAACGGCATTAAAAAGCTAGGAACAAAAAAGTTACATACTAAATCAAGCAGCCTGTAAAAGTCCGTATAACAAACAAAATTCTTAAAATTAAAATCCCAATTTCATTTAAAGAAATAAAATTCTAATCATTTCATTAAACAACTTCCCCATTCGATTCCAAAATATAAAAAATACGACTTAAAATTATCGAAGCCTACGTCTTCTCTTCATTTCGCCAACAAATAATCTCCCAATAATTCCTAAGAGCATTAAACTTGTCTCACGATCTTATAATTATCCTTCTATGTTCGTCGATCCGATCCACCAAATTTTCCTACTATTTCCTCAATCTTCAAAGGGTCTCAAAGGGCGTATGTGGTCAGAATTTTTCATCGCGTACGTATCGAGACGTCGAAGAAAACTCAATGTGACGAACCACAGAGAGAGAGAGAGAGAGAGAGAGAGAGAGAAAGAAAGAAAAAGAGTAGTTTGACTTTTCTCTGCCAAGGGTGCGAAGAGCGCATCGATGCGCGAAGGGTGCGTTCGGCCCACGATTTGTATTAGTCTCCGAGGAGTGTAGGCACCGTGAGGCCCTATATATACGAGTATATGGAAGAACGTGGTCACGTGACTCTGGATGCGATACACACGTTCATTGTCGCCGACACGTGACTTCCAATCAAGCGATGCATTGTTCCCGCTCTTACTGTACACGCGGACAAGTCCCGAGGTTCGTAAACCGCTATATGTGTCCTAGCGGGCACTTCGCGTGATGGCCTGCTGCGAATATCGCCCACCCTCTACGTACACGATGATACGTAATCGTTTTTGAAAAATATCTTTTTTTTCCAATCTACATCTACTTTTATCAACATTTTCCACATAATATTCGACGTTTGTTGTAAAAGTAATCAGAGATGCGTGTGGACCCTTATTAGCTCTAGGTCATTCGCAGATACGTGAAGTAGTTTGGAATTGTCACAAGAACTCAAAAAACTTTTCAATCGTCCCTCATTCGATCATAAAACTCATATGTATTTAATATATGGGGAAGACGTAGTATGAAAAAGTATTTTGAATTCGATAAGACTAAGATAATAGTCATAACGATATTTTTCTAAGGCGATTTTCTCAGTTAATGAATCATATTCGTACAACATGAGACAGAAATCGAGTCAATCGATTTACAGAATGATTGCTTCTTTTCTTCTGGGTTCAATTAGTTTTGGGTTTTAATTGTTTCATGTTATTTCAACTTGTTGAAATTTACTTTAACTTATTTCAATTTCTTTTAACTCAATGCAACTTATTTCAACTTACTTTAACTTAAATCCAATTATTTTAACCTAATTCAACAATAAATTAAATTTCCATCCCAAGATCAATGAGAGGTGTCCTTAGACAGCCATATTCACTCATAAATACATAAACCCACTTCTCATCCTCATATGCAATCGAAACTCCCTGGACCTGTCGTACTCACTTATAAAATAAGAAAATTTTAAATCGAACCTAGATACACCGATAAAAATGAATTCGCTTTTTGATTCGATAGAAATAAATTTAAAAACATTTTTTCCAAATTCGCCTCTATACAAAACTTGGAAGTTTTTTTAAAAATAAATTCGCCAAATTTTCAACCCAGGCCCAAGCCAATTCTTGTTTTCATATAAAAGCTTATTTTTCAACGTGGGATGTCGTATCGCCATGTATATAGATATAGCAGAGGTTATTCGAGGCAGGGACACTGACAAATGACGCGTGGCTCGAGATCCGTGTGCCACGCGACACCTAATTGACGCTACCGTGACGTCACGTGGCACACATCACGGAGTTGCGGATGTATATGCGACTTTCATGTACTCGCGACAGGCGAGGAGGGGGAGGCCCACGATATAAAAGTATAAAATCGACGACGAAAAACTAAACTCACTTTACCAACGGATACTATGTATTATATATATATATATATATGTTGCATTCAAAAGATACATGACTTGAGTCGTGTAACTTTGCATAACAAGTGCATCCTTTTGAAAGGATGCACTACGTACTGCATCAGTTTATTTATAGGTCGTGACCTTTTGAAGATTTGGAGGACAACTGTCTTTTTTTATGGGAAGAAAATTTTCAAGTAATAAAGTGAAATTACTCGTTAGCTATTAGGCTTAGGGCTAATGAAAATTAATACTTTCTTACTCAGAATTCGATTCTCTACCATATTTTGCTATAAAAAAATATAGTGTTCTGTTTAAAAAAATTAAGTTGTCCTTCAAATATTCGAAACGCCTCGATTTATAATAAAAATTGATATCATGCGCAGTGAATGCTTTTAAACCGTGTAACTTTTGTATATAACATTTTTTCGTGCGACGCATACTTTTGAAGTTATAACGGTACACACGTTACGTGCACCACCCTGTATATATAATATATATACAGGGTGACATCCTATGTGAGTTTGCTCTATATATATAACACGGAAGTGAGAGGCGGGCACAAGCTCATTCGACCGCGATTATCACGGTAAGTGCAGTAAACACGACTCGATCGAACAAATACACATAAAAAACACCCACCCACTTTTTTCCCTTCTCTCATCCTCGTAAAGGAAACTATATAAAGTCAAATCCGAATTTGATACCAACCACGATTTTTTACACCTGTAAATATTACCAAAAATCGTTTTCCCAAAAAACTGCCCTTCTGGTAAAAATCTTGAACAATCGTGTCAACAACAAAGTTCGTTTTTACGAAAATATAATAACGTTTTTTAAACATTGCCGAAGCAATTCTCTTAATATTTCTTTGTAAATCTTTCATTGAGGAAAAAATCGTTGTTACCGATCGAGAATTTTACCGTGAGATCTGATTGTCAGAATTAATGTCAGTAACGATTAGTCCCTTTACATTCAACACCCCGATTTTTTTCTCTCGGATTGATGATACCAAATGATACAATATGCCACCACAATAGCTGTATACATAATACATATATATATACAGCTCTTACGACAAAATCTCATCAATCACCAAAATCTTTCCGGCGCATTAGCGATCGTGACCGCCCACAGTAGCCGCACTTTTTCCTCGGGCAAAATGCACGTAGCATTGTATAAAAGGGGACGATACCAGAAGAATCGGCAAAGCGCGCAACCCAAATATATCCGGCGTGCGGTCGAGTTGAATAATTAGTCGATTGTCCTACGCCGTCTCGCGACCGGAACTCGACTACCAATATTTTTATTGCGAACGCATGCACGTCGACGTAAGTGTATACGATACGTTGAAAATAACGCGAAAGAACGCGGAAGAAAGAGTGAGAAAAAACACGAAGGGTGTGGAGCGTCTCTCATTCGACTCCCCATCAGGGTGGATTTTTTTTCTCCCTTCGTATCATCCCCCTCCCGTTCTCTACTATTTTTATATTTCTTTCTTTCTTTTCTTCCAGCCCTGCGACTCGTGTGCGCAAACTCGACGAGTGAATTTTTTTCCCCCTTCTTCGTGTATTTGCGACCTCCCTCTTCTTCGTGCGTACGTCATCCCCGGTGTGAGTGCGATCGCACGTACGCGGGAACGTTTTTTCGAGTCTTTCTTCAATTTCCTCCTCGTGCTTCTTGTCTCGCGTTTATACTGGGAAATCTATGGATGGAACGAGGGATGAGTTTTATGATAGGTTTTGGGTTTCAAAAATATTTGAAATTTCTATGGTACGGTGGTAGCGCTACCAGGGCTAAGGGAGACGAAGTAAGGCAACGAGAAAATTTCTTGTCAAATATTTTGAAATTGTTTTGAAGATAATTACTATTATTATTAGTATTATTATCTTTAAAATAACGATATTATCAATGGGATAAATTTTGTAATACTATCTTGTAAATTAATAAATTATTTCCGAATACTTTTCTTGCACGACAAGGGAAATTAATTTTATGTTGAATTATTAAATTTGATGTTAAGATTTGATCAATTTTCGTATTGTACGAACACCAATGCCGCATTATCGCAGATCGATAACTGCTTCACAGACAGTCCCACGCTCTCACTGCAATGACAAAGTTCTCGATATACGTCTTGTTTTCCCCCGGTCGAAATTCGCAAAACTACGGTTCGATGTGCAGAAAGTAGAAACAACTCGACGAGCGGAACGTGATATGCGTCACACACGCGACATATAATGTCCCGTTATTCGTCTCCTCCTCCCTTCGTCTCGTGTCCTCTCTCACGACTGTGTATACCTCTCACGGTAATGCACGTTCTCCGCGCTCCCCACGTGAGCGATATTGTCGAAAGAGAGACTCTCGTCGAGTGGTGCGCCGATATTCCTTCGCCCCTTCGATCCTTCCGTCCGTCCATCCGTCCGTCACTTTTGAAATTGAGACCATTGTCAATAACACTCTGGCGGTCGGCCAAAAAGCTCTGTAGATCCCAATGTGTATAGGTAAGTAGGATAGAAATAGGAGTATATCGTTAATAACGGTATGTGCATCCTACGATGCACCGACGATATTGACCACTCTTTATTACGATCATTAGTCGTCGCTCGAATGAACACTCGTTCGTTA
>JAPYZT010005767.1:0-19316 GCA_030522965.1 Tryphoninae sp. A BG-2022a
TGCGCTACAGTATTTAAAAACAACAATCGCCGACCGATAAAAACAACTCATTTATATTTATTTTCATAAACAACGATGGTAACATTAGCCGCACAATTTTCGAGACTGCGATCAATTAGGACAGAATTCACGAGACGAACACGATTGATCTACGAACAATCGAATAGACATGTGTATGTCTTTTTTTTAGAATTCTAAATTTTACACAGATTAGTTCTAAACCCGAAATCTTCTTATTGGTATATAATTTTCGTTGTGCGATGGGGTTTAAAGCGAGATCCCGTTATGATGTAGCAATCATATCGAGTCGCTGGTTCTGAGTATTCTTTTTATTTTCTTTCGTATATGCGCGATAGTTAAAAAAATATACGTGATTCGTGGTATGTCCTTAGATTTGAGATTTGTATAGAGAGCTCTCCGTTATTCCACGCGGAGATAAGAGAAATATTGTTCTATTTGGTCGATGAAATTAGAACGTTTCGTTGGAAGAAAGAAATTGATCGTGATCGTAAACATTACGAAGCAACGAATCGATCAGACTTTGCGACGGACAGCTGAGCAATTTGCATGATTTGTTTTTTTTTTTATATCGAATTATCGAGACAAACTTCAAACACCTTGTAACCAATTTGCAAGATGCGAGTTCGTCGATAGTTAGATTGTATTTTGATTATAGTTTAAAATTTGGTTTCGTACAGTTCGACAGAGAACTGATAATAAAGTTCTGAGAAAATTTGATTTTATCGCTGTTTCGATTGCAAAACAGTTATGAGTCATCTCGCTGTTTACACATTTGTATTACGTAATAGTGAAAAAAAAATTGAAATTTTCTCTCGCACTTCGTATCTCCCGCGTGATAGGATAATGCCGAGAGAGACGCAACATCATGAAACGCTGGTGAGACTCGTTTTTTTTTGTCTTTATCAACAAATAGCAAATATTTTCTAGAGCATGCCGTCGACACTCGATGATCTCTAAATGTCGCGTGGCTCGTGAGGATCGGGAAGTGCCTGCCAGTTAGGCTCAACGCCCCAAATCTCGCGAGCGTAATCTTCGATCGTTCGATCGGACGAGAATTTTCCGGAGGAAGCGATATTGTGAATGGCCATTTCCACCCATTTGTTTTCGTCCTATATGAACAAAAATAGAACATTGATCAACGTCATAATTCGTGATATTATACAATCTTTTCTTTCATTTTCCAACTGACCTGATAAGTCTGGCTCACACGATCTTGAGTCTTGACGTAATCCTCGTAATCGGCGAGGAGGAAAAATCTGTCCCACTTCATGAGAACGTCGACGATATCTCTAAACTCGTCGGGATTATTGGGGCTGAAGAAACCTCCTTGTATCTGATCGATGCACTGTTTCGCCTCGGGCAATTTGTTGTAATAGTCCCAAGCGTTGTAGCCCCTCTTCTTCAAGGCTTCGACTTCATCGACAGTCATACCGAAGATAAAGATATTTTCATTGCCCATTTCCTCGGCCATCTCTACGTTCGCACCGTCCAGAGTGCCGATTGTCAAGGCACCGTTCAACTGTTGTCAAAATAAAAACATTGAATCAGTTAATAGAAAAATGGTTTATCCATTTTAAATAACACCAGTTATTTACCATAAATTTCATGTTGCCAGTGCCGGAGGCCTCGGTACCGGCTGTCGAGATTTGCTCACTGAGATCGGCAGCAGGAATGATCTTCTCGGCGAGAGTGACTCGATAATTCTCGAGATAAATTACTTTAAGTTTGTCTCCAACGATGGGATCGTTGTTGACGACATTGGCCACACTGCAGATTAATTTTATGATTTTCTTAGCGAGAAGATAACCTGGAGCTGCTTTTCCACCGATCATAATAGTCCTCGGTACGAAAGGTGCCGATGGATTTTTCTTTATTCGATTGTAGAGCGTGATTATGTGTAGACAATTGAGCAATTGACGTTTATACTCGTGTATACGTTTGACCTATGAAAAATAATAATTCGACAATCGTTCGAAATATTTATGATTTTTTTACAGGACTTTGGCAGAAATTCTGGTCTCACCTGAATGTCGAAAATGGAAGCAGGATTGACCTTTACGCCATAATCGTTCTGCAACATTTCCGCAAGGCGTAATTTATTCTCCTGTTTCACCTTGACGATGCTACGTTGGAAGGATGGATCTTTCGCCCACTTTTTCAGAGCTTGAAGCTGCTCCAGGTGGACGGTCCAGGTGCTACCAATTTTCTGTAACGATGCATATTACTTAGCGATCGTTCTAAAGCGATGTATTATTTCTTCCAACTGACCTCTTCGATAACGTCCGAGAGATTTGGGTTGCAAAGCAGCAACCATCTTCTCGGCGTTATGCCATTAGTTTTATTTTGGAATTTGTCTGGCGTCATTTCATAGAAATCGCGGAACCTGCGATGAAATAAAATTTGATTATTCATCTAGTATCAAGCATTGGATAATAATTAGCCAAAATATTATATTTTTTCATCGCTACTTGGTAACTTACACTGAATCCTTGAGAATCTCAGAGTGAATTCGAGCGACTCCGTTAATCGCGTGACTGCCAACGATCGACAAGTGTGCCATATTGATTCTCTTCTCTCCATCCTCCTCAACGAGAGACATACGTCTTAGACGATCGAAATCACCGGGGAATTTCGCACCGACTTCTTGCAGATGAAGGAAATTAATGTGGTATATAATTTGCAAGTGTCTTGGAAGAATGCTCTCGAGCATGCTCGTTGGCCAACGTTCCAAAGCCTCGGGAAGAACGGTGTGATTGGTGTAGGCGCAAGTTCTCGTTGTTATATCCCAGGCCTAAAAATCGTTAGAAAAAGATCTCCGTTGTTCACGACCGTTCTTATAATTTCTTTACTAGTTAAGAAAATGTTACCTTTTCCCAGGACAATCCCTCGACATCGAGGAGAATCCTCATGAGTTCGGGTATAGCGAGGGACGGATGAGTGTCGTTGAGTTGTATCGCCACCTTCTCCGGGAAAGCATCGAAATCGGTTCTGTGATGATCTCGCGAGCCAAACTTGCTCGATTTGTAACGACGTATTATATCCTGCAAAGTAGCTGCGACCATAAAGTACTCTTGCTTGAGACGTAATTCTTTGCCCTCGAAGAAATTGTCATTCGGATAAAGGACTCGACTTATATTTTCAGCCAAATTACGATCGAACACAGCCTGTATGTAATCACCGTCGTTGACTGCGAACAAAAAATACAATCTTTTTATTCGTCGCGAATAATGGCAAACGATTGAAACAAGAAGATTGTTCGATCGACGAACTTACAAAATTTAAGATCAAACTCGATCGGCGACTTGGCCGACCAGAGTCTCAGGGTATTGACGACGTTGTTCTTGTATCCGGGAATCGGATTGTCGTAGGGCATTGCGAAAACAACCTGAAAATAAAATAAATGCAAATTAAAGTAAAAAATAGATGAAACAATTTTTTTTAAATACTCTACGTTAAAACGTACCTGGGTATTGACCCATTTTTTGCCAGCTGGTGTGTCAATCACGTGTCCGTAGAAATTTACGGGAAGCATAAATTCGGGTCTCGCTTTTTCCCAAGGATTTCCATACCTGAGCCAATCATCGGGTTCCTCGATTTGCTCTCCGTTCTTTATTTTTTGAGCGAAAATTCCGTATTCATAACGAATACCGTATCCATAAGCTGCCAGACCGAGGGTGGCCATGCTATCGAGGAAACAAGCGGCTAGACGACCCAAACCTCCGTTTCCAAGACCCGCATCTTCCTCCAACTCTTCGAGCTCCTCGATGTCCAATCCCATCTGCAAACATAATTCCTCGATAATTCTCGTTTCTTTAATGCATTTTTTCTTCGTACGAAACTTACCTGATACATAGCTTCATCGCAGGCTCCCTGAATTCCTAAATTTATCATCGTATTTTGGAGTGAACGGCCCATGTAATACTCCAAAGAAAGATAGTAGACTCTCTGAAAAATAATTAATTCTTTTATAGACACATATTTTCTGTCCTCGGGACGGTCGAAAGATTTTCGTATCAACGCAGTGACAAACTCATCACCCGACGACGCGTCGGAAGCCAAACATTCATTTTTCATAAATAGATTGGCGTAAAATGTTTTGCCGGTCGTTACATAAGGAGCACGTTCTCCTCTCTCTCTCTTTCTTTCTTATTCCCGTTCTCAACCTCTGGGGGTTATTAGCCTCCCGTAAAACATATATTTATATATATATATATCTACTGTGTTTCTTCTTTTTTTGAAAACGAGGAATCCGTGGCACGTGTCGAAATTGTTTTTTGGCGGAAAACAAACAAAAAGTTCCGAGCGAGTATTGCGACGAAGCTGAGAAATTTGCGAAATAAACGTGCCGCGTCGGAGACATGTCGGTTCCGCGAAAACGAGCCAACTTTCCAAAAAATTTTGGCAAACTTCTCGAAATATTTGTTCTTCCGAGAAACAAATACGACGAGGAAATATAATCGTAATTATGATTTTTAATTCTCGTTAAGAAAATTCCAAACGACAAAAACACTTGTTTATGCCAGTAAAATAAAATAAATCAACAAACCCCGATAATAATTCCGTAATCTCGAAAGGCCTAAAGCGGCCTCGAACAAAGATTAATTTTTTGCATGACCTTTAAAGTAAAAGAGCCGATGTCGATCGGGTCATCGCGACTCGTACGATCGATCCGACGCTTTTGTTATATGATTGGAAATTTTTTCGTGAAAATTTACGCCTCCTCGTTGCAACGATACGAGCTGCAGTAAACTTGGAAGGGGAATACGATCTCGAAATATCTCTCGGAGTCTTTTCAGCCGTTGCATCTTGCATCTCGCAATGATTCGTCCAACGTGACTTCCTATGGTTGTACAAAATTCAAACCCGAAGTCAATGTTATATCATAAAACCGCAATGAGGATTTGACGCAATGGATCGACACTGGTATAGATACGAATCATTAAACGTTCGTCTTGAAATAGAAAGAGTATTAGTTACGTCGACTTTGGTCCCTCTTCTTCTCTCCTCTCTGTAACACGTATTATACACAGAGAGAGAAAAAGAAGAAAAGAGCCCAAGCATTATACAAACACAGAGAACAATAATACAACGCCAATATCTTTCATTCCATTTCCTTGTTATGACTAAGATTTTCGAATTAGCTGAGATAGTCTCGTGCTTGTATAA
Source organism: Tryphoninae sp. A BG-2022a (assembly GCA_030522965.1). NCBI lineage: Eukaryota > Metazoa > Arthropoda > Insecta > Hymenoptera > Ichneumonidae > Tryphoninae sp. A BG-2022a. Next base: position 5,188 of record JAPYZT010005767.1, read on the forward strand.
TAATCGCTATATCAGCTGGTGATAATATATTATAATTAAACGAGAACAGCTATTTGAACTTCGACCTCGATAAACATATTCGAGTTACCGGAGGAAGAAAAGCTTATACATCATTGTAACGTATCAACGTGGAAAGATTTGTTGACAATTTCAGACAAAATATATATATATATATATATAACAGAGACAATTTTGAAGATTCTTGATAAATAGATAAGCGAATGATAAGAAGAAGATGAAAGAGAGGAAGAAGTACGATGATTGCGTTTTACCGGTTAACCGGGTAGCACGTGGAAAAATGAAAATACACAGATACTTTTCCCTCGATCCGAACGATACGTAGCGTCGATACAATTGGAACAAACACAGTTGTAATTCAAATCGGCGCTTGAGATAATTATCTCTCTGTGTGTAACTCGTATGTTTGGGCTTTCGATATGCCTTTGAAACATCGGGGACAAGGTCGTGTCCACCCTTGCAACAGTCGTCAGGAAAACGAGCGAGAAGGGCGTTGTTTGCTAGTCTCTAGGTCGATCTTGGTTAAAATCATGTAGAAAAAGGATTAACGATTAAAATGGATAAATGAAGAGATGGATTAAATGAACTGACCTTGGGATCCTTCTCGTAATAATACTGCTGAGTTCGAATCCATCTCGAAACTAGATTGTCCTTGACGCTGTGGGCCAGAGCAAAGTAATAATCTCGGCTGGTGGCAACGTTGCGATCTTTCACGAGGGTATAATGAAGATGTCGATTGAAGGTTTTTTTGAAATTGGATACATTCTCGACGTCGACGATACCCCGTACCGAGATCTGCTTTCTCTTCTCGTGATCGACGTCCGTTGCTGACATTTTGGCACTGTGGATCTCTCTCGATACTAACCTTTTGGACGTGCCTTATTTTTATTTCGTTTATTATCTTTCTGTATAGCGCGTATATCTGGGAGTAACCGCCGACTCGCGCTCTCTTATCGCACACTTGTCTCTGCGGAGTGCGAGAGTACGACTGGTCGTTCTTGCTTAGCCTGGGAACGAACTTTCGTACGGTGCCGACTTAAAACTCTCAGAGATCCAACTTACCCGAGTGGTTTGAGACGGCGATATGACGGTGTCACCTTGTCGCAAGGTCGCGCATGCGCAGCGTACATCTCGTCCCTTCATCATCCCGAGAGTCGAGCAGTAAATCCCGACCAATCATCGACTCGATCTCACTTCCCTCGTCTCGCTTCTTCTTAGTCATTCTCTTCTTCTTCTTCTTCCTCGAGCATCGCGTTTCTTTCGTGATTTGTCTCTGGTAACGGCGTGAATTAAGATAAGACGTACCCCCGAGGTTGAAGGCTACAAAACTCGATGAAAAATCATTTCTTCTCTGTTTTCTTCTACAATTTTTCTCATAATTTTTTGTTACCTTGTGCGAGTAACGTGAATTAATTGAATCGATCTTTTAATTACTTACTTTGATACTAGAGTATACACGCCTGTGGTGTCTCCGTTATTAATGGAAGGAAAAGTCATCGGGATTAACGAGATTTCTCTATACGTCGGATTGATTTTCTTCTTCGCGCTGTAATCTCTTTCGAACAACGATGAAATAAAATCCTCGTTACTACGTTATACTCTAAGAGAGCCCTCGAAATCTTATTAATATCATTTTTATTTTTTATAAATTAATCGTGCGGATGCAGATGCAATAATGAAAACGTCAAGAAGCGGGTACGCGTAGTATTACAATTTCACATTTTCTCAACACGTTTTAGCCATCGTCTCGATAAAAACACGTGATTCCGATAATAATTAATAGATAGTAGATTATCGTGATATAATATAAAGTTGCATCTTCATCAAATAGCCCTCTAACGTATTTTCATCAACCCCTCAGCATCGGCTCCTCTCGTGGTTTGCATTTTTCTTCCGGGTCCTTTCCTCTCGTTCCCACTCTTCTTCCCATCCTCTCGCTCTCTCTCTCTCTCTCTCTCTCAGACGTCAGTTTTACAATATATTACGTGTATAATTACAATAATAGAATAGTAGAGATGATATTTCGCAATTCTCAACATGATTAAGTGTCCGATACAATATATTCGTTCGTATATTCGCTTCATTTATTTATTTTTTTTAATTATGTTTTTAATTCATTTAATCTTTCTTTAATGGCGTCAACAACGAAGAAAAAAAAAATAAAAATAAACAAAAACACGCCGATGATCGCTGCACGCTTACGCATACGTATCTTAAGAAACTAAGGATAAAAAAAAATAATATCGTCAAGCGCATTATTAGATGGTTTAACTAGTTTTGTTTTTCTCTTACGGCTCAACACAGCACATATAGTATTATACCGTTCGCACGCTCGAACTATATCGGCTCTCTTCTATTCCTTTTTTTTTTTTTTTTTGTCACTCCTCAATCTCGCCCTTCTGCTCATCGTCTTGCAATTATTACGTGCACACCCACAAACAACATAACGAAAGCCTTACCGTTCGCTGCATAGAAAAAAGTGTGAATCCCAACATCGTTTTTTTGCTGTTGTTGTTGTTGTTGTTGTTGTTGTTGGTTTGATTTCACACACATACACACACACACGCGCCTTTGATGCGCCTCGAATGGTCGTCGTGTGATAATGCGGCGAGTTGAGTGATTATATCATTTAATACTTATGGATATTCAAGTTTTCTTTCGTCCTGTTAATATATATTTTTCATTTCTTATTTTTTTTTTTTTTTTGTTCTTTTCATTTTATTCTTTCTTTCGTTTCGTCTTTCGAAGGACGGGTACTCGAAGAAAGTAGCGGAGTTACTGGACAAGTGGGTGGGCGAGGGAAACTCTCTCACGGGGTGGGAGCTTCTTCTTTAATCGCGAATGTTCTTTTTTTTTCTTCTTTTGTTCAACTTTTTTCGAGTTTTCGAGGGCCAAGAAAAAACAATCGGGGTTGCTAAACCCCGAGACGAGTCTCCCCATTGCACTGTAAATCTTACACCGTCGCAATTCGTAATACCGAACAATTAATTAAACGCTAAAAATGACTTTTCTTTTATTTCTTCCTTTCCTCTTTTCTTTTTTGTTTGTGTTTCTCCGTTTTAAGAGAGCCTATTCGGATAATATCAGAATGTTGCTCTTGTCGTCTTCTCTTCTCCTCAGGTCGATCTTCCTTCGCTTCTTTGTTCCTCATCGTCCATCCACCGATCGTAGCTTTTTCTTTACCTCATCCTCGATCCGTCATTCTCTGCCCGAGAAATGACGCGCTGAACTTTCATGCCTCGTCGATCGCGCGACGCCTTATTCCCCGTTTTCTATTTAACTCTTTTCATTTTACACACGACTCTTCTTCGTATCTCTCTCGTTCTCATTCGTTTCAATACAATCGATTTCTTTCTCTCCCTCTCTCTCGCTCACACACACTCTCTCTCTCTTTTTCTCTCTCTCTCTCTCTCTCTTTCTCTCTCTCTCTCTTGCAATCGAAAAAATTATCGCTGTACGCTAATTTTTTCCTTACTCCTCCTTCGTAGGTTCGGCCTTCTTGCCGAGAGGAATGGCTGCTCTGACTCTGCAAAATACAAAACGTATTCCCGTTAGAAAAATCATTGTTCTTTCTTCTTGTAAAAAAATTTCTTTACAATTACGATCGAACAACTCACTTAGCTGTAAGCTCATTGATCTTTCCCTGCACGAGAGCGACGTTCTGGTCGATTTGCGCCTTGTTCGTTTCGTAAACTTTCGGAAGCGTGAAAAGCGCGACCACTCCTGCAATTATCAACACGAGAAAGAATTATTATTTAAAAATGAAATTAATACGAGATTATTAAATTCGCAAATTTACGAAGAACAAGAGACCAACCAATGATGATGAGGGTCATGCCGTTGAACCAAGAACCGACATAAGTGAAGCACCATAGCACGACACCGAATTTGAGCGAATCGATAAAATCTTCGACGAGGAAACGTCGGCGTAATTCGGCAACCGCTGCGTTAGCGTGCGCAACTGCGACATCAGCAACCTCGTGAACCTTCTCTGCGGGTAGCGTCAAGTCTATCTCGAGAATGTCTCTGCAATTACAAAAATACAACGATTACATTTTCGTTTACGCATTGTTCCGTTCTTTAAAACTATTATTTCTCTGTTCATACGTACTTGAACGGATGTCCGTCGGATGTTTTTTGAACGGCTTGCATGAATGTCTTGTAGACACGGAAGCCCACGGTACCCGTGAGTATAAGAAGCGAGAGATACGCAAATACGCTGATCAAACTGAAATAGGCCAGCGAAAGAAGCACTCCGAGTATCGCACCAAACACTACTCCGGTCTTTTCCGGTTGACGCCAGTAAATCAGCGCGGCCACTGTAAACAAAACAACAATCCACCGTTAGTTTTATAATCTTATTAATCTCATATCTCATCGTTTCGCTATTCTCCAGTCAAAAAATTATGAAAAATAGATAACGGTACGATATTTCTCTACAGAGAAACTGTTCAAAAAATATTCGAGTCGCGCAAACCCAACGACCAAATTCGTCAAAGCTGTTACATCCGCGAGTTTGGAACGGAACGTCTCGTTATTGATATTCCGGTCTGACGTATGGTGAAACGTGTGCGTGTACACCAAGAGCTTCTCGACGCAGCTGAGCGTACAGTGCGCGATTTGCAAAAATTCGCGGTCCTTATTTAGATCAACGACGTCCGACTAGTCTCGATAATTTTTCTCGTTCGAGTTCGAGGAACTCTCGTTGGTGGTTTCGCGATATACTTTCCAGCGGAAACGTGCGTGTTCGCTCGTCCCGACGAGTTGGAGGTGTTATCGATAAGACTCGGGAAATTCGTGAGATTTATCCTACAACGAATTTGAATGTCTCTCGAGTCTTAGAACTTGGCGAATTTTAGGTCGCGCATCTTCTCGCTCGACGTTAATAGAATTATCGAAATTAAAAGCCAGGTCGTCAGTCAAATGCTACGTCAATGCCGTTCACTCGAGAGAAACGCAAGGGTGAGAAATATATGTATATATATATATATATATATAGAGAGAGAGAGAGAGAGAGAGGGAACGTTTGAAATGAGAAAAAGTAAGAAAGTACGTAGAGTGGGAGAGTTGCGTCGGTGGCAGAGCCAGAGCGCTGAGGAGAAAGACGAAAGAGCCGGAGACACGGATCACGGTCGAGGCACTTGTGGAGCATCTCCTCTCCAACGTAGCGATGGCGTGGCAAGGATGCCGGCTGGCCTTGGAGTCCTCTCCGAGCCACGAGACGTATTTGGTTGTTCAAAGAAAATTATTCTTGCTTTTCGTTAATATCGATATTGAATTTTCGTACTAATTTCTTCGATACTAATTCATCCGGACAATTAAATCGTCGATTCGTCACTTTATTATAAAAATTCACAATTTTATCGACATAAGTAAATCAAATTTAAGCGGACGAATTTTCAAAAAACAAAATTTTATAAATTGTTGCAGTACAAAGAAAATTGATACTTCGCGTGGACAAATTTACAAACGAGCTCGCATCTTCCCGCTGGAGTTTTTCACTTAAAAATTCGCGATTTAAAAATATAAATCTCTTGCAACGATCGAATATCGCCGTTATCAAACTTATCGTCTTAAAACTGACAGATCGTTACAATTTTTACAATCTCGTGAGAATTTCTCAAGTCAACTGTCCATCCTAACAAAAAACTCTCGAAATTCTTGAATTAAAAAGTATTCTAATCGACACGCGCAAAGTTTCCTCGATGAAAGATTCGTTGGTTGTAACATACTGTGAGAGAACCACGTGGATTCGTTGATGCAAGCAACCATATGTTCTCGTCCGTTTAAGCGCGCATGACACACGAGACGAAGCGCGAGTAGCGAGAACAAAAAATAAAATATAATAATGGTGAGGTATTACGAAACTCACCGGGTCCCCTCGCAGGAAGATCGTCTTCGACGGATCGTTTGTTGAAACTTTTTCGCACCATCGTTCTTTTCGTTCACAGAGCCGTAAGGACGATTATATTTTTTGTTGGTTTTCGAAGGGGACACGACGAAGGAAAAAAAATGTTCGTACCAACGGGAGTGACGCTAAGAGCGCGACTAAACCGTCAAGAGTCCCGTGCAGGGAGAGAGTATGGCTGCTAGGTTTCCGGTGTCTGTGTACCTCGTGTGTTTGTGTGTCATGCGCGGCATATCCGTGAGCTTCGCGCGTACATACGTGCGTCTCGCAATTCGGTACGAGAAAGAAAGAAAGAGAGAGAGAGAGAGAGAGAGAGAGAGAGGGAGAGAGAGAGCAAGAAAAAGAAGAAGAGGAGAGAAAGAGGGAGGAAAACCTGAAAGACCGACGAGAGAGGCGAGGAGACGGTGAAAATCGTGCAGTAGTAGAGACGATTGACGATGGAAGTGGGCTCGTTGTACAGGAAGAAACGCCACATATGTACACCGTGGAAGATACAAGAGGAAAGTAGATTCGTCGTATGCAAAATACGAATCCGAGAGAGTATCGTGGAAAATAATCGTCTCTGGATTGAAGAATTTATATCAATCGATTGGTTCGTTGAAACAAATCAAACGAGTAACGATTAATTGAAATTGGATGTTAAAGATTTTTGAGAAGGTTGGGAGGTAAAGATTTCATCGTGGTCGATGGAAAAAAAAATCAAGGAACGTGCAACTGGAAGCGAGGACGGTAGAGGCAGCAGCGAGCTGAATTATCACGCCGATTAGCGCCACGCGTTTATTCGAAAGTTCCACGACGAGGTCACGTGACCGGCACCCGTAGCCACATACGGACTATCGGTACACGCTATTAATTCCAACAGCGATCGAATATTTTCGCCCCCTATTCGATCTTCGTGAATTTCATCCGCGCGATACCTGCACACTCGGCCGAAACAACCGACTCGATCGTCGCTCTCGTGTTTGACGCTCGCGGGTAACCGCGCTTTCGAAAAGGTAAAGGTAGAGCTCCTTCCTTCTTCATCTTTTTATCCGATTTTTCGTTTTCGTTTTACTACGAGGATTCTCATTATTATTTCTGTGGATTAAATTTATCACCAAATCGATAATATTAATAACAAGGAATTGTTAAAATTGTGAGGAAAAAAGAATGTTGCAAAACGTAGAAAATCGGAGAATTTTTGTTCTGCTTTTATCCAATTTTTTGTTTACATTTTACTAGGACGATTCTCATTATTATTTCTCTGAATTAAATTTATCAATGAATCGATAATATTAATAATGGGGAATTGTTAAAATTGTCAGGAGAAAAAAAATGTTGCAAAACATAGAAACTCGGAGAATTTTTCTCTGCTTTTATCCAATTCTTTGTTTCAATTTTACTAGGACGATTCTCATTATTATTTCTCTGGATTAAATTTATCACCAAATAGATAATATTAATAACAATAAATTGTTAAAATTGCGAGGAGAAAAAAAAATGTTGCAAAACATAGAAGCTCGGACAATTTTTTTTTCTGCACAACTCGCAGTATGCAACCACGTATATAGCCGGTGGTTTTATTGATTCGTTGTTGGTGGTCGAGCCGGAGCTCGGGAACCGCTCCCTTGGACATCGAACGTCATAATTGCACGCGACCACATAGACGTATATTTTCTAACACAATGCCATTCGACATTGCTCGTATAAAACTGCATAAACTCTTCTCTTCCCTGTCCGTGATACCAACCGAGTCCGTGGGAACATATCGCACTCGGCTCGATAAAAAAAGAAAACTCTAACATTAGCCACGAACTTTGGTTCTCCTCCAATGAAACAATCGGTGATCGATCCTATCGATATTTCCCAACTCGACCAAAAAACCTTCGACGTCTTCGCTTCGTTAAAAAAAAAAAAACATATACAAACCGTAGGCGGAATTACAATCATATTTATCACCTATTCTATTTCCAAGCAACGAAAACATCGCCGATAACAAAATCCGGGACAAATCAACGCATCGAATATATTTTCGGTAGTTCTCGAAATAAAAAAGAAAACAAGAAAAATCGAAAGAATATATCGGACCAACGGCGTAATGAGAAAGAGACGTAGGAAGAATAAAAAAAGAGACCCGACTCGAAGACGAGAGCCAATAGCCCCGCACGAAGCTTTTACGTAATCGTCGACCGGCCTCTTGCTTCCCCCAAAAATAAACGGAGCGAAGATTTTTAGGTTTCAACCTCTTAAATTATATAAAATCGAGATAGAAGCGATCAGGCGTCGTCGCGATTGTCGTTTCCTCTAATCTGTCTCTCCTCTCTCCGTCTCTCTAGTCGAGACAACGCTCTACCATCTTGTTCACTGTCCGCTGATTGAGTATCGTTGCAGCATTCGCTCTCGGTCCAGTGGCATCCTTTTCTCCCACTCTATCCCACCCCTACCACTGTTTTTAAACGAACCCGCATATATATATATATATATATATATATATAGATATAGACGTGTGTGTGTGTGTATATATCTATATATATTTAGATTTATACCAGAGTAGAAACTCTACTTACATTCTTCTCTGGTGATAGCCATTATTAAACCGTGAAATAGCCGTCGCACGTACGAATCTTCCGTTCACAATGTTTCAATCTCGTGGAGTCGCGTCAAAAGCGATAAACGGAACAACAACGCGAAGACAAATTGGAAAATTCACACAAGAATCCGGGTGATCGATGGAATCGATTGTTCGTTGAGTTTAAACAAAACAGTCATCGAGCACCGTATTTGATTGTCGCGTCTCGTTCGAAGTGCACGCAGCTCGGTTAGATTTAGTGGAATAGAGGAAGATGCGCGCGACGCGGGTTCTCAGGGGCCACTTGGCCAAGAGGGAACTGGCCGAACTCGAAAGCAAAATCCCGAGACGTTGGCAGCTAACCAGAGAACGAACCTGGCTCGGCGTTATATTTAGTTTATCCGAGCTACCGACCGATCTTTCGTTTCACCTCGCTCGTCTCCCTCTTCTTCTTCCCGTTCTATCCCTCTCTCTCTCCTCTTTTCTTCCTTTTACCCACCGCCCCCTTGCGTTTACGCCACGATACACGTTTCCCCAGCTCGCGGACGACACTGACTGACCTGACCGACTGTATCGTACACCCTCGCCTACCCCTATATCGTCGCCAACGACCCCACTTTCGTCTTTGCGACGAATCTACGACGGTATGAAATTTATTTCGTAGGTATAGAACGTCCCGCGTGAGAAACGCTCTACGTTACAACGTGCCATCGACGTGACGAGAATGTAAACTCTGACTTGGAAGAGAAGGGAAAAGGGCTTGGCTTCGCTCGCCAGCCAAAGGACGAGACGTAAATTCCTTTCCCACTTTACGTTAAAACGCAGGTAGAATTTATGGAACCGAGTTCTTCACCGTCCGACTCGAGAACCAATCGAATTCTCTATTCTCACTTTTGAGATCTAACCTTGGCTTTAGTCCTTTTCTAGAATTTGTTTTAATTTGTTCTCTTACCTTTCGGATTCAGTCTTTCTGGGTTAAACCATGCGTCTGTAAACAATAGAACGTAATATCGTTAATTATCTACATTCCATCACCATAGTAAAGAAAAGTTATAGAAAATAGCAAGGAGGTCGAAGTCTGACGAGGAATTAATATTTGATTGTTTGCAATCGTGAGAAATTTGTTTGTTTTCGTTAAAGCGAAGTCAAAAGTTTGCGAGAGATTGGAAACAATTGGGAATTTAATCGCTCGTCAGTTCGAGCCTCGACAGTATAGAATAGATAATTGTAGAGATAGCACGTAGTACTAGATGCAATCCTGTAATAGCGATTAATCGTGAGATATTAATGATTCGAAGATATTTACTAGAATTACGGATAGAGAGAGGAAACAGTTGTTACGAATGAATATTTAGTGAAATAATCATTGACGTGAAAATAAATGAGCAACATGCTTGACTCGATTAAATCGATAGTCCCGATAACGTTCCGACTTCTGATTAACACTCACTGACAATGCGTTAAAAAATTCCAAGAGGTCATGCCGGACATATCGTCGCCTGTAAAAACTTATAATTACGTGCACGATTGCAAACAGCACTTCGGAATTTGCTGGCCGGAGCAGCTCAATCGGTGTTTTAAACTTAGCTCTCGGACAATTAGCATCGAGCTGTTAAAGCAAGCCTGTTGTCTGGCATCGACGAGTTGACATAATCCTCGATTCGACTATTTTCGTCTTTTTTCAGTCATAAGAAAAATCATTCGTTTTCTAATTAAATAAAATTTCAGAAAAAATTCTTTCATTTCTCATCTCTGACGTAGATTATATATATATATATATATATATAAGGAAAATTATTCGTTTTGTGATAAAGTGAAAATTTCAGAAAAAATCTTTCATTTCTCATCTCGAGCATCTTTGACGTAGATATATATGACATAGAGTTGGAGATTAAATGTATGGAAGGATGGAGGAAGGAAGAAAAATTATTCATTTTGTGATAAAGTGAAAATTCCAATAAAAATCTTTCATTCCTCATCTCGAGCATCTTTGACGTAAATATATATGACATAGAGTTGGAGATTAAATGTATGGAAGGATAGAGGAAGGAAGAAAAATTATTCATTCTGTGATAAAGTGAAAATTTCAGTAATAATCTTTCATTTCTCATATCGAGAATCTGTGACGTAGATATATACGATATAGCGTTGGAGATTAAATGTATCGAAGGACGAAGGTGGCAAAGTAATTGCGCCGTGAACCATGAATGAGTCTCGCACGAGCAACCGATGATCATTGTTTCTTGTATCAGCAGCTATTATTAGTCGAGCGACAAGAGGAGCTCTCCAAGTCACGGTGCATCGTGGATAACGCTTAATATACCTCGCGAATACTTCGTTCGCTATCCATCATGCCTACGGAAATAATAACGATAAATATATAATTGAACTTTTGCACGATCCATCAGCGCCCATACTTTTCCCTCTGTATGAGAGAAAGAGACACAGAGCGAGAGAGAGAGAGAGAAGCCATTGCACTTTATCGCATATGCATTTTCACGATAACGATTTTCTTCTTGTTGCATACATATAAATTATAGGTCTCTGGATATGTCGTAATCTTTGCGATACACTCAAATGTCGTTCGATGCGACAAATCCCAAACAGCGAATAAAATTTTTCTTCAATCCAACAAGAATTAACTCACAAAAAATATTCATTATCAAAACGAATTATCTCAATCATATTTCTTTGTCCCCCGTGTACAAAATGTATCGTATGTCGAGATGCTTTTGAAACGGTGTATATAGAGTCTCGCGTACTTTCCGTCGACCATGAGGCAAAATTTATAATTCAACGTTGTAAGGGGGCAAGATAGTAGTAGAGCGCATCGATCAGTTTCAGCTTCGTACAGTCCACCCTTCTGCGTGTCGAGAATTGCGCGTTACGAGGGATTCTCAACTTACGGTCTTCGCACCTGGGAAACTCATTTTCTCTCCCAAAAGTGCAATTGTTGGATCGCAAATATCAACGGGCTGTCATTTGGACTCGCGATAGGGATTGATTAATCATCGATGGGGTAGGTTACGCGACTTTCTTGCTTAGTCACAGCTCCTTGAGAACAATTTCTCGAGTATTTTGCCCTCGCTCGAAAAATCGTACAGAACAACAGTTTATATCCGTACGTCTATCGATCCTGTCTCTCTCTCTCTCTTATCTCATTTCTTATTTCTATATATACATAGATTATGCACAGTCGTTCTATTCAGTGTCATAGCTCTTTCTCCCTTTCTCTCTGGTAATGATAGCAAGTTCGGACAAAGCCGATTTATCGGACATAATTCCAAAGTCCGTACTCGCGACGACGTTTACGACGAGACTTTTACCGAGAGTCCAACTCCGGCAACCGTATCGACGTTACATAACGCGATTCCTTTTCATCTCGATTCACTAAATTGCAGTAATCTACAGATTTTTTCAACTCTTGTCTTTTACGACTGCGATTCAAAGTCGTGAACTTCCGGCGTTGAAATCGAACCCGTCGAGTGAATCATTTTCACGATTTTTCTGTAACAGTTTTTTTGTTCTTTCTTTTTTTGTTTTTTTTTTTGTTTTTTTTTTGTTATAACGAGACCGATAATTGGAGGAGATTGAACAATTTATTATGTACGTGGAGGTTCGTGGCCCCGGACGAAGTTGGGACACTCGAATTGACGAGTATGTCGCGTTCTCCGGCAGCTTGAACCCCGACCTCAATGAACGTTTCAGAGCCAACGGCAGTAACAGGCTTCGCACCGAACGTCGTATATCGTTATATGTACGAGCCTCATCCGCATAGTCTTTTCATTCCAACGTATACGGGAGGTGCACGTGCTGCTTGGCTGCTGCTAACGCTGCCATTGCTGTTGACTAAGCTACACGGTCACACATTCTCGCTCGTGACGTCTCTCGTTCGAGAGGATTCACTTGCCTAGCGGCAGGTTTTTTTCTTTTCGTTTCTATGCGTGGCAAAGTCCATGACCTTCGTCCACACCCATGTAACACGTTGAGGAATTTTTGTAACTAACGTGTCCTACTTTTTGAAGGAAAATAATGTAAGGCAATTTTTGTAACGTTATCAGGCAATGCTGCTGAAAACCTGTGTTTCCATGCGTGACAAAGTTCATGACCTTCGTTCACACCCGTGCTACACGCAGGTGAATTTTTCCACGAGCCTGTCCGACTTTTTGATGGAAAATAATGTAAGACAGTTTTGTTATCGTTATCGGGCAACGCTGGGAAAATAATGTTGGTGGAAGAATGATGTTTATTGAACGAGGTCAAACGTATAATTACTGATTTTGAGAAACGAACGAGGTCACGCAGACGAGTCCACTGACAGACTTATGTAGCATCGACCTCTCATTCTCCTCCTCGCTTCTATAATAGTCGGAGAATATTTGATCCAATTGAGAAACGTTGGTGCGCATGTGTACCTTTTTTCTGCCTATACCTAAAACCGGACTTTTCCCTCTCTCTCTCTTTCGCTCTCCTGTGTCTTTCTCTATGTCTTTCGGTCGTTTGTGTATTCGGGCAAAACCACAAAGTCATCCGTACATTTTCACATTTTCACGACAAACACATTGCCAAGAAGCCACAAGAGTTCTTGATTTGCCCTGGAGGACAAAGATAGAACCGTAACTATCTTGACCAAGTGAGCTCCGTTTCTCTCGTTGCCAACTGGGCTTCATCATTACACCCAGAAACGCTTTTATCTCAGCCGCGCAAGCCAACCCCCTTTTGTCCTCTTCCTCTACTTTTCAGCCCCCTCTTGATTTCAGGATCTATGGCCAACTTTATTCGCGTTTCGCTTCGATACAATTTTCATCGATTGTTACATGCGTTCGAAGCTAAATCATGGAATTGCTCGAATGAGAAAGAAATGAAATATCGTATAGTTAGCTGAAAAGAAGAAAAATTGTTCTTACGAGGATCGAGGATATTCCAGAAACAGGGAGTGCCGGCACCGACCGTCGAATTGGCCGATGTCCTCTTGCAACTATCGGCCTCGGCACCGTTCGCCTGTGATTCCTTCCTCGGCAAACTGCATGACACTGGCGTTCCTTCCGATTCCATTTTTATTTATGAACGTTTAGAGCTTCGTGTTTTTTCTTTTGTAAGTTAAATTCCTCTCTCGTAACAGGCTCGCGTCCCTCTCACGCACTTTTTTCGCACCCTCGAGCAACCCCTACGTGCGCGATTGATCCGTGCGAAATTTTCGCTTCCGTGGATTAGCGTGCGAATCGATCGGCACCTTCTCCTCGGAACACAGACACAGAGACACACGAATACAACACTCGAGCCTCGACACCTTAATCCCACGATTGTTTCACTCGAAATTTCTCGATAATTAAATATTATCAAGGACGACGAATGACGAACGGAGAATTGAATTTTCTCAAGCTTTATCTTCGTACTAATATTTCGTTTCGACGTTTAACTATTTGACTTTTATATATTTCCTCTCGTTGAATATTAAGTTCGTAAAACGTACGAGAGCTCGTTGTCTCTCTCGCAGTCGCGGCACACCACACACCAGTCGCGAAATAATAAAAGCTACGAGAGAACGAAGGAGGGCAAGGGGATGTTCGAGATATCGGACTTGCGCGTACGTTCTAACGTCACGAGCGGACAGAACGGATGGAAGAGAGGAAAGAAAAAAATGAAAAAAAAAAA
>JAPYZT010005768.1:0-14296 GCA_030522965.1 Tryphoninae sp. A BG-2022a
CATTTTTATATGACATCAAAGAAGCTTCGATTAGTTTTTATAACAAATCTTATGGAAACAAAATTCATGATTTTGTTTATTAAATAACAAATAAACTTTACGTAGGATTAATTTGAATTTTGAGTATATTGCTCTTTAGTCGATTTGCAATAACTTTTCTTAATGAACTTTAACGCTCGGTCCACTTGGAATGTGAGAAAAAACGGGAATCAAATTTTAATCCGAATTTTAATGCGTACAACTTTTATGAAATAATAATTCTCTAGATAATTAATAATAATAATCGTTTCAGATTACCAAAAATTTTTTTTTAAATATCCTCGTTTTGTATTGAAATAACATTTCATGAGTAAGTAATAAATGATTACAGTAATTAATAAAAAAAAGTTCGTTTAAATGAATAAAATAATTTTATTTAAATTTCGATAGAAATAATTTTTGAAACAATAATAAATATTATTGCCCATTATTTCAACAGTTCGTTATTGTCTCGTTGAATTTAAATGCGTGGCCTGATCGTTTGACGCAAGTTATATACGTATATACGATGTATAATACTAGCTAGAGGGCCTCGCTGTTATAAACTGATATGCCCCATAGCAAAAGAGCCCGGGGACTTGAATTTAATTTCTCTTAATTACGAGAGTTGGTGCCCGATCGACGATATAAACGAGAGCGAGAAAACTCTGTTCGTATGTGCCTGGGCAAGGCCAGAGGGCCCGTTCACCCGCACGCGACATGCCACACGAGTGTACGCACGTTTCTCTCACGCACACTCAGCCCCCCCCCCTTCCTCTTTCAATGTCGAATTTTCTCATAAGAAAACAAAAATTGATCTTCGATCATTAAATTTTCTACATTATCAAATATAATTTTGTATCCTCATCTGTATTAAATTTATCGATAAGACATCCGTTTGTAAATTTTCGTCACAAACTCTTTGTTTGAATTTGACTTTTTGCAACGTTTAAAATTGTTGTATTAATATTAGTCCAATTGTTTTAAAAGAATATCGAAGGTTCACTCGGAGCTGTTAACTATTCGAAAATCGTCTCGCGAGTAGTCAAGGTCGAAAACGATGATTTTCCGTCGAACAAGCGTATGTCGCAACGACGAGATGAGCGAACAAGGACTAAATCGTAAATTTTCGGATGGCGCGTGTGCGTGGGTGGGTCGTAATCGAGCGTGTGACAGTGACCGTGTTGACTCGTTAAGCTTTTAGTTTCCCTGAATTATCGACGATGCCTCGCATTATGTCGTCACGAGACGCGGACCAACGAGCGAATATGGGCCCCGGAGCTCTCGAAACGAGACGTTATGTCCGAGCTGATCGCACAATATTCCGTTAACTCGATTCCTCCTTCTCTCGTTGCCAGTTGCTCGCTCGATCGCATTCCGCGCGTTCGCTTTCCCGCGATGCATCGACGCATCGCGGATATTTGCAATGTTCGTCCCATCGACGACACCAATGTCATCGTCGATGCTTACAATCCAATCATTCGTGTTGGTCGTTCGTGACAATTCTTAAGAAAAGAAAAAAAAACAGAAAAACTCAAATGCCTTCTTTCAATATTAATTTTCTGTTATAAACCAACGAGTTATTTTTTTTTATTTCATTAGATCAAGGACAAAGATTAATTCTTCACATTGTACAAAATTTTATGTTGGATTATTATTTGCATTCCTAAGCGAATAAAGCCATATACGCCGATTGTCAATTATCGCGAATTATTCCTCGAGTTACGATCGTCTTTTGTTTCAATAATCACTCGTAATTTATATATAGAGGGAGGTGATCCAAACTGATCCTCCTCAAATTCAAAATATTTGAGGGGTAGCCATTTGATCGAATTACAAATTTAGTAAGCGTTGAATCGCATAAGCTGTTAGAAATAATTTTTATTAATGTTTTTGTGAAAGTCTACTAAAGGATTAGTTTGTTCACCCCCGTGTCTAGAATGATCCCCCGGGTGCAGGTAAAGTGGTCTAGGGATCATTTTCCCCACTATTCAAAATTTAAGCAATAAATAAAACATTGAATAATATTTTTTGGTAATTTTATTGTAGATTCAGTCTAGGCAGCAAAGTAAACAATTCTGTCTTTAACCCTCTATGGGCCCGTGTAACTTTCAGGTCACATTTTAAGGTATCGATATTTTACCAAATAATTTTGGCTTTTTTCATGGGAAAAAAGCCAGAATAACTTAAAACAAAAATTCGGCCCATAGAGGGTTAATATTCATACGGTAAATTCTTAATTCTCCGTAAATCTCTGTAACATTAATAGCAGTTTTATAGTATTATTAATGTTTCTGAACAGCATCTTAACAACAACAGTCTCTTTTCAATTATTATCAGTGACATAATTTCATATGAATATTTCACATTAAAGAAAATAAAAAATATTTATTAAAAGTTAACTGAACACGATTGAAAGTAGGCAGGCAAGGTATAAAATGATCCTGGGACCGTTTTCCCACTCTATGAAGGGATCGTTTTGCCCACCCTATGAAGGGATCGTTTTGCCCACTCTCTGAAGGGATCGTTTTGCCCCAACTGTCTTATTAAGGTAGTTCTATCGTTTTCTTAAGATTGTGTTGAAAATTTGCATATACCTTCGTTGATGTCATATGTAGGCATGTAATAATTTTTGGAAGGTTTTGCCACGTCTAAGTTGAGATAATTATTGGTGAAAATCCGAATTTTCGGTAGTCTCTCGATAAGAGCGCGTGTTAAAAGTTGCATTTTCATCCATAAATATCTTGGCTTCTACTCGGTGAAACCTTCTAAAACTTACTGCATACATTATTATACAATATCAAAGAAGCTTTCTTTAATTTTTCAAAAAAATCTAAAGAAAAGAATTTTCACAATTTTTGTAATTATACAGCAAGTACGTATTACCTTGGATGACCTTGAATTTGTAGTATATTGTTCTTTAATCAATTTCCAACAATTTTTCTTTGTTAACTTGAGCCCGCAAACCATTTTGTATGTGCGAAAAACTGAAAAATAATTTTTCGATCTTAACGTCACGATAGAACTACCGTAACGAAAAACATTAAAACATAACTTGTGTTTTTCGAATACTGTAACGAAGGATGGTTAATTCCATTGTTAATTAGAATCAGAAGCTGACACAAACATACCTAACGTATAATATGTACACAGACTGAAGCAACATAACGTTAAATAATGGCTTACTTCACATCGAGCACAGTAATTTTTAATATTTCACGACAAACTTTCCCCATGCAAATAACACAACGATACTGACATAGATTGTATATCACAGTCGTAAGAACACGAAATTCACTTAAAATATTCTAGATAGCGATATTAAGCCTGTAAACCGTCCGAGGATCGTTTTACCTCGAGGAATCACATTGTACCACCTTCCCCTAACAATCCAAAATAATAAACAACGTAGCATAGGCAGAATCACAATGAAAATAGTTTAATTCCAATTTTCTTAACGATGACCCTTGTAATCGTTCGTGTTTGCCTTTCGATATATCAATCGCTATCGATTATAACATTTCGAGCCAAAAATCGGTTGAATCAATTATCGCGTTTACTTATCTGTCGTACAACATGTCGAGCTTTGATCGATTTTCTTTCGATATGATCTCAGGCCGTTACTACAACACGAGTCCCACAACGATGTTGCGTATATCTCATAATCGCAATAGGATCTAATCGAACCGGTAATTTTTCTATTCTTACCTCTCCTATTTTTTATTGTCTCCGTCTCTTTTTTTTCCTTTTTTGTTTATCAAAGTCCATACGCGTGTCGAGTTTGCTTCATACCTGTGAGACATAGACGCATGTTTGAATCCCCGCGGCGCCAGTGTTTCCACCCCTCCACCCGCGTAGCGTCTACTATCATTCGCATATACGTACGTATTCGATTCGATCGTATCATCGATGTATTCAATGCAAAGCATTTCGAAGCGTCGTGCGCACAAGTTGTGATGTCAAGGAGGGTATGGGTTGTCACTCGCGTTCTTACATCTCGTCCATTTTAAACGTCCTCGCTAAAGCACCGCCATCTTGTTTTTCTTTCACCTTCCATTTCTATATTTCGACGCAATTGTTCGTTACCTCGTTAAAAATACGGATTCGAAGAAGTATGATAAGAAAATATTTAAACTAAAATTTTAAATTCTTCAAGTACTCGAAAATAAAAATTTGAAGCTCTTTCGTACTCGACGTCTTGCATAAATAGGACATACGCGATAACGAATCATTCTGCGATCATTTCGTGTAAGACGGTTCGATTATTTTCGACTATAACTCCCGCCCTTTTTTTAGTGCGTCTCAATTAATAACAATTTGTTTGCGTCCGTAAAAATTTGTCGCTGGTCCGATCCTGTGCTTTGTTAATCCTCGCTTTTTCATTACGTTTATATGCGCGAAAGAAACTGTTTTGTCCCTCGCGCGAATACGGCGAAACGGATGAGAGCGCTCGTAAACAGACGAGCAAAAGTTCGAAGCAACCTCGTGTGGTACACAAGGAGTGGATATGTACTAGTCAAGCGCGATTATTAAGTCAACTGAGTTCAATTACTTTCTTGGACGAGGGAGGAATGACGTGGGGGGGCGGGGGGTTATATATATATCCAACCAACGAGCATTGCGCGAGAGGTTTCGGTCTAGAGGAGAGCTCGTACACCCTTTGCGACGAATACAAAAAAATCCCGATCGAATTCTCTCTTTCTCTCTCGTTTCCTCTCTCTGGCTCGATGCCCAAAATTTCACTCAAAATGCAATTTTATCGTCTCGCGAAAATTCACCTCACGCGTCACAATTTATGATTCGAGCAAAAGTGCATTCCACGACTTACAAAATGCATCGCGATGAAAACCTCCCGCGATTCAAAATTAATATCAATATTAAATATTTATTGCACGATATTCAATTGTAATATAGGTTTTCTTTGTTTCGTTCTGTATTAGAGACTTTATGTGATTTTTGAAATTCTGTGAGTTATGAGTATTGGGAAATACGTACAATTATTAAGTTATTTGTTGGGTCGGACGATGTCCATTAGTACAAATAAGGTTTAGGAGAAAAATTGCAAGATATATATATATATATATATATATATATATATCTTATTTTTACTATAAGGCCTAAACCTTATTATATATACAATATCTATAGCACAAATAAGGTTTAGGCCTTATAATACAAATAAGGTTAAGGATATATATATATATATATATATATATATATATATCTTGCAATTTTATACGTTTTTTAACTCTATCGTTGATAATGAACGGAGTTTGTGTTTGATCACACATGGGAATTGTTACTAACAAAAACAATAATGATGAATATCAACAACTCGATGACGCAAAAAGGGACAGACATTCGTTTCGTCGTGAATCTTAATTGTCTGCATACGCACACTCGCACCTTCGCACACGTAATAAAAATAACGTAACTAATTCACAAGTCGGTTTTTACGTAAACGCCTAAAATAAAAATACGAACGAGTAAATTTACGAGGTTTACATTTTTTTTTCTCGTTTATTTCCTACCCGGTGGTCACACCATTATCGTTCTCTCATAATACACGACTCATTAATTAGAAGGGTTGTTACTACTCGTTTAAAATGAAATAAGCGGCTGATGGTTTTTTATAATAACTATATTGTGGGCCAGAACTATTTCTTCTTTTTTTTTTTTTTTGTTTGAGCGATGCGGTTTCCCATTGAAGAGATAGGATTTTTTTTTCACGAAACTGAACAACATATTGTAATTTAGTAAAATTGTTCTTATTATACAAGTATCGAGCACTGTTTATAAATTTTATCAGAGCTGTACTAATTTAAAACGAAGTAAGCGGCTGATGGTTTTTTATAACAAGGATATTGCGGGCCAGAACTATTTCTTTTTTTTTTTTTTTTTGAAGTGATGCGGTTTCCCATTGAAGACATAGAATTTTTTTTCACGAAACTAAACAACATATTTTAATTTAGTAAAATTGTTCTTATTATACAAGTATCGAGCACTGTTTATAAATTTTATCAGAGCTGTACTAAGCAAAATGGCGGCTTCCTAGCATTTTCTTCTTTTTTTTCTTCATTGCTGCTTGACCGAACTCACAACTGCTGCAATTGCAAAGCTATAATAATGATCCAACAAGAATTCGATAAAGTGTGATAACAGCTTCGACACTACGTATTAACAATAATTCCGTATAAACGTTATTAACAATTTTCGTACATTTTTTGCATTTTGACGAATATTTTGCTCAACGACAAAACACTTTTGCAAAAATCATTTAGTTACAAAATTATTAAGCATTTTTTCGATAGATGGCCATACGTGACGATTCTTAAAAATTCATACACTTTTTGGTCAACTCAATTATTATTATTATTTTAATTAATCGGCCATTAATTCGTCTCGGATTAAGACGATTCAAATTTCTCTCTTCCAACTGGAATAACTTACTTTCGCGTTAGGTTACGACGGGGAATGACGCTCCCGCAGCATAAAACTGATACGGTCGATTATGATTATTATGCAAGCGAGTGTGGTCATACACACATCGTGGGAAAGTCCCTTGCATCGAGTAAGAAAAATAATATTTTTACCGCGCCATTTAACAAAGATCCAGTAAAAAAAACTATCTTTTACAAGCCCGATTCATCTCTTTTATTCTTCTCCCGAGGCGAGGAAGGAATCGTCGATAATTGAAAAAAAAAACAATTATTAAAAAAACAAGTCGCGGCGCCAAGTCGTTAAGAAAAATTGATTATCTCGCATCGTATTTGTAGTCGCATCTCGGATAATCGTTTCTCTATTTTGCGAAAACGCGAAGCGACGATTAAGCGTTGAAAGAAAAAAAAATGTGCTCAAAGAAGTTTTCGCTGTATTCAATCTTCTTGGCGTTGGCCACATTTGTATGGTAAGAATGACGAGGAGCCTCGTTTTCGGAGGTCGCTTCGAGCGCGGTTGCGTCTCCGTGCGAGTCTGCGAATTTATTAGTAACTTACTGGCTTGGCCCCCTTGCGAAGTCCGCGACTATCGGCTCGCAAAGTGGTCGCGAGAACGACACACAACGCCGATCGACACTCCACTCCATTCAACCGCTGCTGCTGCTGCTGCTGCTGCGAAGACGAACCGTATAATTTATCCGCGCTTGGAAAATATTCAAGGCTCACCGACAAACAGCCGTTGTACGGTAAACTCGCGCAATATTCATTCTCGCGAATAAAAGGATTTTTTTTTTTAAAATATATTTAACGTTTTTAAACGAAGCGACATAATTCTCGAATATTCATGAAAGTTGGAAACATCGAACATTCGATTTAGGACGTTAAAATTCCCTATGCAGTCTCGGTAATTACACAAATAGCGTTAAAATCTTCAAAATTCTTAATGTAAAATTCAATTCTTCGATAAGAGAATTGTTTAAAAATTAAAGATATTGTTAAAAATGGTTAATTAATGACGCTGTTTAAGGAGTAATCGCGTCTTTTCGTGTATCAAAAACTCGATACGATAATTAAAATGTTATTTCGACGATCGTGATAAAATGTTGTCGGATTTAAAATGTAGCGAACTCACTAAAATCTTAGTAAAAACATTTAGTCAGACAACGAAAATAAAGTTATACATAAATATTTAATCTCCGTTCTCTAGTCGGTTGTGTCTCGGACGACGGACGAGCCGAAGAATCTCTCGCGAGATTATTAAATATATATGACCGCGGTTGGTCGGTTGGCAGTTAGCGCGGAATGAGAAATGCAACGAGAGTATAAACCGACTAGTGGTGTTCGCACACTCAACATTAACGAGCCGCGCCGCGTATCTCCTCCTCTCCCTCCCTCTGTTTCTCTCGTCGCATACAAGTCGTCTCGTAGCTCGGTCCACATTTGGACTCCAAGCAGATTGAAATAGAGCTTCTGGTCTTTCCTCTGTCTTATTTCTAGTTCTCTATACGATATTGTATCTCCTTCGTACATCTCGGAAAATCGTACGGGCGTTATTGTCGTCGTGACTGATCGTGCCGAGTGCGTATTCAAGGGACGTCCCAAAAACACCAAGAATCTCAAAACAATTCAAATTCTCCAAACAAGATATTTTATTTCAATTTTAATTCTCCGTTAGATAAATCGTAGGTGAAAATTATGAACGAGGGTGTAGATGCATTTTTCCCATGTTGCATCCAAATTGTAAAAATAAAATAAATACATTAATAATGGGAGGAATCTTTTTCAGTTCTTGCTTTGGTCCGACTCGTTTCGTCCACTCGAGTCATGATAAAGTGTGTAGTACGATCTTCCACGCATGGTGTACCATTTCGCTGACGTTTGTTTTTAAGCAGTAGTGACAGTCGGGAGTTAGAAAAACATCCGAATCATCGAACTAACACGCGAAGTCTCGAAACTTATTACTTATCATCGTTTTTTTACGGTCATTTATCGTGTTCGAATCAAGTGAAATTCTATTTGCAATAAAAAATCTCGTATTTTCGCACAAATGCAAAATTTTTACAACGCTCAGAGTAAAGAAAAACATCGCATAGCGGTTGGTAACGGCGATTTTGCTGTGTACACTGCCTGGGCAGGAAGTAAAAAAGCTCCGTCACAACCGCAACCTTTGCGCCGAGTCCTGGCTCGATGACACGGCTGGCATCGCTTCAAATTGCTATTCCGTTTGCGATGCAGTGTGTGCACGCATCTGTTTCGTTCACATTGTTTTGTTTCGGGACGTATCCAATTTCGTTAAAATTTTACTGTTTCCATCATTTTGCTTCTTAGTTAAAATATTGTACCTGTTTATATTCCATTTTTTCTTTTGTAACGATTCTTTTTTTTTTTAATAATGACGTCGTGTCGGATTTCTGACAATAATTGCGATTACGTGGTTTCAATCTTGTTTGACAATTTAGTGGCTATTCTAGGTAGTTTTAAGCAATAAAGCAAAATGGCGACTCCATATTCATTTCGCAGGGCGATGTTGTTGAAACTTTGTACTTGAAACAAAAAATTTGTGTACGCACATAAACAGTTATGGTTCTTTGGCGCGAGTAAAAAAGAATTGTTACCCATTCAAACATAACTTTAATTTAGTCATACGATCGATAAACGACATTGAGTACAATGAGTACAAGTTTTAATAAATAATACTTAAATTGAATTAAATACTATTTATTTTATACAGTTTAAAAAATATTGCAGTATTTTGTGATATAAAATTATTGTACAGTCGAGTTGACATAGCGCGTGCCATGTGCCCACTACTCGGACAACTTCAGACCGAAAAGAAAAGAAGACAAATTCTCACTCGCAACTAACTTCATGATGTGTGACGAAAAATAAAAGAAATTCTCACTGCCCACTTAAAATTTACTTAAAACAAAAAATGGTGTGTACTTACGCACACACATAAGAAGTTATATCTCTTTGGGGCGAGTGAATAAGAATTTTTACGCATTCAAACAAATTTTAACTTAGCCAAACGATCGATAAACGACATTGAATGCAATTAATACAAGTTTGAATAAATAACACTTAAATTGAAATAAACAATATTTATTTTATACAGTTTAAAAAGTTTTGCAGTATTTTGTGATATAAAATTACTGTACAGTCGAGTTGACATAGTACATGCCATGTGCACACTACTCGGCCAACTTCAGACCGAAAAGAAGAGACATTCTCACTCGCAACTAACTTCATGGTGCGTGACGGTATTTCGAGCGCAATTTTCACTCGCAACTAACTTCACGCTGCGTGATGCGCGCGCAATTCTCGACATCGAGAAAATACCCGCCCATCAGAAATACCTAACGCGCTTAAAGAAGTATAACTCGAAAAAGACCCGTGACGGAAGTCGGTTATCGCTGATCCGTCGCATTCGATTGCCCGCGCGTTGCTCAATATGGCGAGACGATCTACGCGAGCGCGCTCGTTTTTAAATCCCGCGATACGATTGCATTCTATAAGAGACGCGCCGGTGTGTAACACACGCGGTTCTCTGTCTCGTGTACGTATATCCGTATATATCACATGTATATATCACACGGCGCTCGATCACAATAGGACTTCAAGGTTTTCCATTGAAAGTTAGCAACTCTTACGATTCAATCGACTCGGAGTGCGAGAAAGAGCGAGCGAGCGAGAGAGAGAGAGAGAGAGAGAGTTACACGAGGCAACGTGTCACTTAAAGTCGCGCGCTCGCCATTGCGATACGAAACGATTGTATATCTCTTCCTGTCTTAACCTCCGAACTCGTAAAATGGAAATAATTTCCTTTCCGACGATCGGTCGACTTGGATTTATTTACCTGTGTCATACAGGGCAACATTCTCTAGCCCTATACATATATTTTTAATCGCGAAACAAATAATCTCGTCTACGTTAATATTATTAAGACGCGTTGTATCGATTTTCATCAAATTTTGTATATTTATTTTCGCAAATGTATAAATCTTCTATATCAATGATAGTAATAGTTATTTTTATTTATACTTGTATCGACGGAGGTTTTCTGCAGTTTCGCTTCGTCCGCGGTAAATGCGATACAGGATAAAGAAAGATTGGGCCAAAACGGCTGCAACCGGGACACGCAGAAATAAAAAAGAAAATAGCGGATTAGTAACAAAAACGTAAAATAATGCGCAGATTTGTTTAACCTTGTATCGATTTGCATCAAATTTTGTATTTTTTTTTTTTTTTTCGTAAATGTATAAATCTTCTATATCAATGATGGTAATAGTTATTTTCATGTATAGAACTAGATAGTAATAGTTATTTTCATTTATAGAACTAGATAGTAATAGTTATTTTCATTTACAGAAATAAAAAAGAAAATAGCGGATTAGTAACAAAAAAGTAAAATAATGCGCAGCTTTGTAAAAACTCCAGAAAAAGATAAACAAGTAAAATTCACAGATAGATAATAAGATAGTAATTATTACTTTATAATTCCGCGACGAATTCTTCAATATTTACGAGCCAGGGTCTAATTTTTTAAATTCTTATCGCAACGAACGACTTATTCTCTTTTTTCCCAATACTAAGTTTCTCGTAGAAAAAATTCCCCTATACCCGTTGAAATATCCCAGCGGATATAGTTTCTACTCGTATGAAACACGTGTACTATCGTTGCGAGTTCTTCGAACGAATTTAGGTCGAACGGTCGAACTCACTCTCGTCGCGACACCCGCGAATAACTAATGACGGATAGGCCCCGCGGTGATGCGAGCTTTTCAAAGTGTCTGGTCTGTGTTACTCTGTCCATCTCTCTCTCTCCCCCACCCTCTCGTTTTCTCTCTCTCTCTTTCTCTCCCTCTTTCTATTACTATATTGGGATTATATATGCGAGACGATGACGCTCTATGTGTCTAGTCCATTGGCGAGGTTAGAACCTAAATTTAAAACCCCACATGATATTTCACTGGACCTTACGTAATTTATCTAACTAGTAAGAACGTAGTAACTGCAGCCAAGACTCGATATAAATTACAGTTCTTTTTAAACACAATTTATATATCAAACTATTTTTCAACGCGTCGAGATTAAATCGATCCTCTGTCGATTTAGCCTGACGTAATTATGCAATTTCTTCTTTTGCGTCACGGGAAAATTCTATCGAGTTTATTACAAATAGTCATATCGATCAATTTTGTCTTCTGTCGATAACGTCTTCTGGCTTAACGTAGGAGATTGCAGCTCGTAACGACAGTATAATTCTACTTTTAAACGAGGACGTTTTTTATTCTTCTTTTTAGTTCAAGCTTCTTTGCCCAAGGGACGGTAAAGAATGATGTTAATTGAGGCTTTGAATGTTAAGGGCGAGGCGACAGCTCTAAAGATAAAGAGAGAGAGAGAGCAGAGTGTCGAAAAAAGCTTTGGTGGTTACAGAACGGTGTGAAGTGATGTCTCTTCTCATTTATTTTTCTCTTTTCAACTTCCGGGATCATTCTCTAAGTTCACGTTTAAATATGTCCACGATCCACGAGACTAATGTTACCCTAAAAATATCCTAAACACCTTTTGTCGATCTTCCGAGACGAGCATTGTGTAATACGTTATTTTAACACTCGGAGAGACTCTTAATGCCCTAGGAAGAGTATTAGTGACGTTATATTAATGTCGACGAGAGTTCATACTTGCAGATTTTTCTTTCGTACAAACGCGACGCGTGGGTACATTGAAGCTTCCACCTCCTCGCTTGTGTGGGTGAGGTCGAGGGAGGTCGCGAAATAGGCCGTTGACACTTTTGCAACGTTACTCTCGTCGCCTCGGTGCATCGCTCCAACCCGAGTTGCTTTAACGATTATGCTCCCGGCCCTTTGTATCTTTCCCTTTTTTAAAAATTCATTTGTCTCAAATACAAACAATCGTGTAAAATTCACGTTGTCAATTTTTGGCACCGACAGAGAGACGTGATAACTTTGGACGAATAGACAATTAAATAATTCATAAGACAAATTTAACGTTCGCAAATTCATCAATTAGTAAATATACAATTAAAACAAAAATCGATATTAACGAAAAATGAGATTGATCGATGAAAAATTGAAATGTCATTCAGCAATTCGAATTTGTTTCAATCGATACAAAATCACTTCCCTTGTATTGAATCGTTTCGATTTAACCGTATTTGGATCTTTACCTTATCGATAGTTGTGGAAACGAAGCGAATAGATAGAGATAGAAAGAGAGAGAGAGGGGGGGGGGAGAGAGAGAGAGAGCGAAGCCACGTGGGGTATTAAATGTCACACGGAGACGAGCTACGCTCCCTGGTGACGTCTCTTCTAGCCCTCTTTCGTGCAGCTCTCGGACTCTCCACCGAGCACGAGAGTCGTCTCGGGTCTCCCCATATACTGCCCTGTCTAAATACGGAACAACCGTGCGAGCACTAACGCTTTATTTTAAGAACGGCGTTGAATATCTCTATCTTTCTACGTCTATCTCGTTTCTCTCTCTCTCTCTCTCTCTCTCTCACTCACTCACTCACTCACTCTGTTCCTTCGTTTCTCCCGGCTCTCGCGCCCATTACCATGCCTACGTGGACGCTAACTAGCCACCCTGTACACGACATTTTCCTGTCTTCCTCTAGCTCGCGTACCACGATTTTGTGGTACATTCGTATTTATACATCTTGTCTCTCGTACAAGCGCGAACGAACAGATATGTTAAAACGCGAC
The DNA here is from genome assembly GCA_030522965.1 of Tryphoninae sp. A BG-2022a. NCBI lineage: Eukaryota > Metazoa > Arthropoda > Insecta > Hymenoptera > Ichneumonidae > Tryphoninae sp. A BG-2022a. The sequence continues at coordinate 13,181 of JAPYZT010005768.1, forward strand.
CACCGGGAGAAAAGACGACATGCCGGAAGTCCTACTTGACACGCGCGCGCACTCTTCTCTCGTCTCTCGACTGTTTTTTTTACACTTTCTAGCTCGAAAAAAGAATTCTCTGTTTCATAGAAATTATTATCTCGCTTAATCGATTGCACTAATTGTCATTGGTTCTTTCTTTTTCTTCCCGACAATCGCGCGAAGGATTGACGAAAATAGAATTTAAAATTGGAATGTTTAAACATAAGTCGTAAGATATTCGTTCGTTGGCTTTGTCATTAGAGAATAGATCCGTGTAACTGCATTAGCTACGGGAGGTTCATACGCGAAATGGAAATGAGCGCGGAAAATAAACCGAGCGACGCGAGCGCGAGGTCTCGTCTAGTCGTGAAAAGCGTCTTGGGCGTACAGGGATGAGCACGACCAAAAGTCATCGCGCGAGCACTACCCAGGGTGTAATGACACTTGGGAGTGCTGCCAGAAGTTGTCTTCGTCGACGATTCGTCGGATTTTCATTCTCTCTCTGTCTCTGTCTCTCTCTCTTTCCCCGAGCAAGAGAGAGAGAGAGAGAGAGAGAGAGAGAGAGAGAGACCCCCTTCCCCTCTTTATCTGCCTCTGTCTCTCTTGCACTTTCTATCTCGTGCGAGAAAAGGCAACAGAACCGCGAGAAATGCGTCCCGATTTGGGACGAGCGACGATTAAAGCTCTACCACGAATACCTCAGTCACACTTCGACCACCGTCATTAGCACGGGAAAACTAATTACTCGCATGATTTCTGCAATAATGTCTCTAAGAGATTTAATTTTTGTATTCCACTCGAATAACCATTAACTCCTTTTTCCCATAAACGTTGACGTTTATTTCGTCAAGATGATGCAAATTTAGAAACAACGAAGTTAATCTTAATTTCTGTTTCCGATGCAAAACTGTTTTTCCTTACGAGAATACGACAATTCGTTATTTAACAAATATCGAGCATATAGCGACGAGTGACGATTAAGAGTCAGTGTAACTGGCGACGAGCTACGAGGGTGGGGTGAAAAATTTCCGGCCTGACCAAGAAAAACGACGTTTTAAAAATTTTTTTTGCTTTATTTTTCAACATAATCTCCATCAACACTGA
>JAPYZT010005769.1:0-28002 GCA_030522965.1 Tryphoninae sp. A BG-2022a
TCTCTCTCTCTCACACACACACGTACTAGGTATAACGTGTAGTCGAGAGAATGAGAGAGATGAAGAGAGATTAAATCCTGCTGCCCGATGGGATGTCTGGAGTCAAGCGAGGGTGCGAGAGAGACGTGGTGAGATTATAGTCGGTTTCATCGGACCACCGAGACCCTCCGAGTGAGTCAGCGTGAGAGGGACGAGAGAAGTGTAAGAGAGGGAGAGAATAGATGGGTCGTTGGTTAGAGCGAGATGAAAACAGCGACACGATTCGCGGCGCGGGAATCTCCCCCTCGTAAGAGATATACAGATATACTTATGAGGGAAGGGAACGAACGAAAAGCGAAACGAGGATAGCGAGAAGTGGTCTACGGTCTTGTATATATATGTATGTGTATATCTATTCAGGTATATAACGTTGGAAGAGCTGTTGCAGAAGAGCGAGTTCTGGCGAACTCTCTGCGGGAAACGTGATGCAGGACGTTATGACACGACGAGGGGGTTGGAAGTAGAGGGGCGTAGGGTGAAGCGAGTGGAAGAGAGGCGAGGAGGCGAAAAACGAGGATGAGGTTAATGATATACATGGCGGTGAGGAAGGTGGCGGTGGGGGAAGGAGCAGGGGGATAGAAACTACCGTACAGTGTACTATACCGACAGGGGGCGCTCCCTGTGTGATCCCATCTGCGGCGTTTCAGTCTCCTCGTCGTTTCTACCCTTCCTCCGGCTTCTATATATATCCCTCGTTTGTTGTCGCCTCTCTTCCTCTCTCTCTCTCTATCTATCTATCTTTCTCCTTCTCTCTCGTCGTCTCGAACTCTTGCTTGTTCAGTTTGCTTCAACATTATTTCTCTCTCTCTCTCTCTTTCTCGCACGCGCCCGCGCGTTTATGCTTGTTCGGTTGCCTCGATGATATTATTATCCCCCAACCCCTATTTTCCTTCGCCCTCGAAACTTTATATGTATAATGTAACGCTCTACGTCTGTACCCACTTTCATTATGTGAACTCAGCCAACCTCGATTTTGTCTGCGCGTAGATACACACACACAGACACACCCTCGAGGGTTCTTCACTCTCAGTTCGCTGATTCGCTTCCATCGTGCAACCCTTGTCTCCCTCTCTCTCTCTCTCTCTCTCTCTCTCTCTCTCTCTCTCTCTCTCTCTCTCCCTCTCTCTCTCTGTTTTCTCACTGGGTTTTAGCTTCTCTCTGGTAATGTTCTACGTTCGTCGAAATTCCCAGGAGATCGAGGCGAATTCCACACTTTGGATTATAGATGCGATCTCTGATGTGTTTTCCGTCGAGCTCCCTCTACACTTCTCGTGGAACGACACCTCGAGAACGATTGCCCGACCTCGTGTACATAATTCGTATTTTTCGCGGATGCGAATTTATAATTTTTTGTTTCAGGTATTCTTATTATCAATCGCGTGTTGTTATCAATCACATGATAAAATCATTATTATTATTATAGTAAAAGTAAATTTTGTTTCAGAAAAAAAAACATACACAGATTTGAAACAAACGGAATTATAATTGGTAGATCGTTGGAATTTTCCTTGATATTATTGTCACGATTATTCGCGGGTACAATTTATCATCGCGTTTTCTATTATCAAACGCAGGTTTCGATATCGTTCGATTACTACGGTCGTTCGTGTGCGCAGCAGCATTTACGCCCAATAAAACAAAACTTTAGTCGCGTGTCAGCGCAAACCCTCGTGCGTTATTCCCGCGCACCGTAAACACGTACGCACACGCGCTTACACCACCCCTCGCGCCATATCGTCCTCGGTTGGTACAAATTTATCAGCTTGCAAATATTTATCGACGATCGAGGGTGAGAGAGGGTTGAAACGGGGGAAAAGCGTGAGTGGAAGCGTAGCTCGAGGGTGTGTGTGCGACGAGCGAGAATGGTGCTCGGGTGAGAGGTGTGTGTGGGATTCCTGGTTGTTTCGGTGGGTTACGAGAGAAAAAGAGCTCGAGAGCACGCGCGAGGCAGAGAGAGAGAGAGAGGCATGTTATATGTTGGCGCAGTTCGAGCGACCGCGTAACGACGTAGATAACGAGATCGGAGTTTCCCCGGGTCACGAGTTCGAGGGGTTCGCTCGAAGGGTGTGGAAAACCCAAGCGACAAACCCTCGTTTGTTATATACGCGCAACAGTATATACACATAGGTACGCGGGTAAAGCCTATATCGAAATAGAAAGAAGAAAAAAAACGAGCTCAACGGGGGTAAAAAAAAGAGAGAGAGAGAGAACGAGGGACCGGGTGGTGTTGGGGCTTTTATCGTTCGACACACAGCAATCATCGTTGGACCAAATTTCATTTGTCCCTCGTGACTGTGTCGCGGAAGAAGCCAGAGGGGTTTGAAAGAGACGGGGAGGGATAGAAAAAAATAGGGGTTAGTGATAGAAAACAGGGGTGAAAAATGAAAGAGAGAGAGAGAAAAGAAAAATAGGCGAGGCAACATTTTGTCCCCAAGGAATGAAAAGCCGTAGGGGTGATTTCGGCGCGCCCTTTTGCAGCATTGTCCAAAGTGTCGGTACTGTCGTAAGGGACAGAGAAGGAGAGAGAGAGAGTCTCCCTTAGCCCATAGTACCGGTTCCACCCTTCGTGCGCTTTCGGTTTAGCGATAATTGTAACATATTCACCCCTCCTTCGACTGCGATTACGGTACTCGAGTGCCAGAAAGCATAGAGCCAACGAGCAAACGAACGGAGAGACGAAGAGAAAGAGAGAGAGTGAGTGAGATAGAATCCGGTTATATAGGCAGTCGCAAAGCACAGTTCCACAGAAACTAAACCACCCCTCGTGCGACGCCCTTGAGGGTCGTTCGAGTGGTAAATCAAGGGAGGAAAGCCCGGTCGAGGCATTAGGGCGAGCGAGCAACACGCACATATCCTCGTGACACACGTACGCGACTCTGCGACGCTTTTGCTAATGTTGTACATATACATACATATATAACACGAAGCACCCTTACTATATATCTACATTCGTTGTGCGTACGAAGGGAAAAGGATCTGGTAAGCACATTATCCCAGCTACAGGAGCCCATACATATATATACATAAATGCGTGTGTGTGTGTGTAATTTATTTCTAACCATACTGTACAAGCTACACTATAGGAAACTACCCTTATATACTTATAAAATATTCGTGGGTATTTATATTCACGTATTTAGCTATATATATATATATATAGGGTGAGAAACCAACAGGCAACAGCCGTGGACACATAGAGTGGCTACTATTATATCCACTCTGTACAACGTATACGTGTATGTATCTTGATTGTATAGCGTATGTAGCACGAAGTACTCCCCGACAGGGGGTTGGAAAGAGAACTTAAGAACGTCGCAGGGTGGTTGGACGTCCAAAAACAGGGTTTATGACTGTAACAGATTAGGTTGTCTACCCCGTTCCATTTCTCTCCCTCTCTCTCTCTCTTCTTCTCTCTTCGCGTCATAGCTACTGCTATTATCGTCGAGCTTTTGTTCGTGCCACTCTCACCCTTCAACCACCTCACCCCTCTCACCCTCTTCCATCTCCGTTCAACTCGAATCATCTTCAGGCATCCGGGGGACCGGCTTCATGGAACACTCCCGTAGATGCGACGAGAGAAAGAGACCAGAAAGCATCCGGGGGAGATTGGGTCCGAGTTGGCACAAGGGGGTGAGTTGGATCTCTCCCGTGTCGACTTCACTGTGGAGAGGCGAACCGACAATTCTCTCTTTCTCTCTTTTTCTCGTTGTCGTCGTCGTCGTCCGTCGAGGGTGCTCGTTTTTGCTGCACTTTCGTTTCTACAACGAAAGAGCCAGCGAGCCGCGACAGTTGGCCGATATTCGAGCTCTCCCCTTTGTCGCTAAAGTGAATTCAGCTACATCGTTCTCTCTCTCTCTCTCTCTCTCTCTCTCTCTCTCTCTCTCCCTCATACACACATACACATACCGTCCTTCTCCTCTCACTCCATCTCCGTCCTTTTCAAGTTCGATACCTTCTTCTTTCGTTCTCTCCGCTTTTCACTCGACACACACAACTCGTTTCGTCTTCCCTTTTCCTTCCGAGGCAAAAATAATAACCAAAAGAAAAAGGAAAACGGAACAATGAGAAACCAAAAAACAAAACAATGACCAACATTCTATCTCGCCGCCGCGTGCCATGTCAACTATCAACGAACCGAGAGAGACAGAGAGACTCGGTGAACGAGGGAGAAAATACGTCCGGCAAGAAAGAAGGTTTGCCCTTTCCATTTCACTTCGTCTCCGTTCTTTTTTTTCTCTTCGTCTCGCTTCTTTGTTCTTCCGATCATTTTCTGTCTCTCTCTCTCTCTCTCTCTCTTTCGTTCTCGTTGCCAGCCCTTCGACCTCCGGTTCTTTCCAAGAGCGTAATTACCCGCTCTATCCGGTACACCGGAGCCAATTCCGCCGTTTCTTCTTTCTCTCTCTGTCCGTCTCTCTCCATCCAGCTCTTGTCTCGTTTTCTTCACTCGCTCGTTCCTACCTCGCCTTTATCCTTTTACCTTCAACCTCTCGTCCCACTTCTTTCCCTCCCCATTGTACATACCTCTTTCACTCGTTTTTCCTTCTTCCTAGGCCACCCCTCGATCCAACCTTGCCTTTTCCTTCGTCTCGACTCCACCTTGCAGTGTATACGTTTCACGGCTTCGAGAGCTTCCAAGGGGTGTCCTCTCTCGCTTGCTTGCTTCAAGCTTTTGCCTCGTTTTGCTTTTACCCCTACTCCATACCTACTCTTCTCCTTCCGTTCCACTCCTGTCGTATTTCTCATTTACCACCCCGCGACGTTTCTCCAGTACCGTTTACTAGTCCTTCACTTCAAACCCTCTCTCGCTTTTTCCTTGTTTGTGTCATCCTCCTGTTGTTCCCATCTTGCTCACACCCCTTCTACTTTTCTCCACTCTACCTCGTACAATATTGCAATTTATTTTCTGGTTTCGAATACTCGGATTTATCTCTTATGATCCTGGAATTCAAAGCGAGGCTCACTTTCTGCAATCCCCATTCTCTCTTTCCATTCTCTTCTTCTCTCCCTCTGTGTTGCTGCTCGCTCGTTCTCCTCCCATCGTTTCAACTCCCCTGTTATTATTGTCAGGACGAATCGGAAGGGGACCACTGACGAGTTGTCCACTCGTGCGGAACATATGTACGCGATATTGGATTATCGCTTCCCTCCTCTACCATCCACCCCCCTCGACCCTTAGACCCTCGCACACCCTATCGTATCAAAACAATTCTACGATATTATTAACAATTAGTATTACAAATAAGTCAAAATTAATCGTTTCGTGAATTATATTTAACGAAGAATTATAATTTTCAATATTTATAAATTGTTATAAACTACAATAAGTCGTAATTATTCCCATAACAAAAATGTACATAACGTAATAACGTATTTCGTCCACTTCTCACTTCAATCTCCCTCTCTCCCTTGTCCCTCGATTCTTAACCGAGTTATATTCCATTCCTCGAAAACAAATTTACGATATCGTTAACAACAATTAGCATTACAAATAAGTCAAAATTAATCGTTTGACGAATTCCATTTAATTCAAAATTATAATTTTCAATATTTATAATTTATTATAAACCACAATAAGTCGTAATTATTCCCATATGAAAAAACATGTATACAACGTAATAACATATTTCGTCCACTTCTCACTTCAATCTTCCTACTTCCCTTCTCTCCCGATCGTTAACCGAGTTATATTCGATTTGTGCAAGTTGGCACGACGACGTTTCGCGCGCACGCTCGAAAGCGTGCCTTACAAAGTGCTCACCGCTTATACGCGAGAACAAACATCCATATTTATGAATCGAGTTATAGTACACGTACAAGGAGTAGGCGGAGGTGGGGTAGAACGAGAGAAGGGGGTGGGGGGAGGTCGGAGGGAGGATATGGTCGACGAAGGAATGGAGCGAGGGTCGAGACTAAAGAAAAGATACATTGAGTCGCGCGAGGGGGATGAAGGGGTCGGAAAGGTGTAGCGGAGCGGGGTGTGTGGGCAGAAGGTCATACATAATTTATCAGGAGGCGTCGAGTTCTCGCACGATGCTAAAACGAACCTCGAAAAATATATACGTCGAGAGAGATACAAAAAAAAAATCTATAAAAAATGAAAAACAGAAAAAACTTAAGTTGCGACTCGGGGGGTGGGGGAGGGGGGGGGGGTTTGCACGAAGAAAATCACATGGACCCACGGGTAAGTATGGGTACTCGATTTCGTCGCTCTTGCTATTTTCTTCGTTCCCTCGACGCTCAGCGGTCCGTACGATTACCCCCCCCCCCCCCCCCCCCCCCCCCCCCCCCCCCCCCCCCCCCCCCCCCCCCCCCCCCCCACACACGTTCGCTCGAAACTTTGCCAGGATTAACACTTGCATTATACATAACGACGGTAAGATGAAAACGTCGATAACTTGTCGCGTATCGTGATATTTTGCACCTCGATCGTGATTAAAATAATTATATTCTCATTAATATCGTAGCAGTTCGTTCACCGTGAGTTCAATTTGCGATTAAGAGAACAGGATAGCGGCATTTTCAAGACGCCATTACAAATTCGAACTCCTTGAGCTTCTCGCCGACGAGAATAGAAAGATTCGTTTTAATCGACGATATATAAGACGCGCGGATCCAAAATTAGGTGCAATTGGAATCCCGATCAATTTTCCGATTAACGTTACGAGAGAGAAATTGCAGGAAATTCTCAGTTGCGACGATCGACGTCTTTATCACGAATTTATTCATTAGTCGAGAAACACTCGAGTTCTCGTCTCGATGAATTATTTCTATTATCATCTAATCGGCGCTAAGAGATAGAGAGAAGGAGAGAAAGAGAGAAAGAAGATAAAGAGAGATCGGCCGAAGTTCATTGTCTCCTCGAGTCGACGATAACTCTTTAATAATTATTGCAGATTGAACAGCAAGCCCGCGCGTTATTTCTGTCGGTTCGTCGATTACGAATGTAGGGGATGAATAATCGTTTTAACCCTTCTTTTTTGTCTCCGAGCGATTGCACTCTCCTTTTACATTCGCTCCGATTAAATTATTATCAACCGATATAGAACATACGCGTCCTGGAAATTATACTTAAGTTTCGTCAGGCTTCGATAAACTTACCAACAGATTTCATCGCATCGGGTGTGGCTTTCGCGTTTACGAGCGTGGCGTGTGTAACAAGGGTGGATGGCTGTGAGCAGGGAAAGGAGGAAGGGGGAGTCGAGTCCATTACCATCGAAGGACGAAAGCGTGGCTCGATTACCGTGACGCAAAGTCAATGGTGTGAAACCGTTTTGCCCCTCGCCTCTTCCCCCACCCCCTGCTTCGATTTTATATTGTATATAGTTTTATTCACGCTTTTTCTCCCTTCCTTCTCTTCTTGTTCTTCTACTTCGTTTTTTTTTTTCGTTTCTGAGTTGGTAAATTTTTATAAAATTGATTCGATACAAAATTTCTATTCAATTATCGACTTTACCGTGTCGTGGATTTTGTCGCATTAATTCCGTTTAATGGACGCACTAGCTCGTACGTTATAATGCGACGAGGCGTGCCGGACAAACCAGTGCCCACACACTTCGCATGCTTTGATCTTGTAATTCATAATTTATCATCGTCCCGCGGTCGACGGGACGAGGTAAGAGAGATAGCCAGAGGACGGTGGCAACTTTGCCCGGCGTTGAGTGTCACTCGCGAGAGTGGCCTTCGCGAGGTTGAACAGCGATGAGAACACCAAGAAGCGAATGAGCGAACGCTAAACGTCCACTAGCTATCATAATTACCCGCGCAAACATACTTGCATTATTAATCTATTTTCTTGCATGCCTCGGGGCTCCTCCTTCTCTCGCATTCTCTCGGTCTCTATCTTTCTCTCGTGTTTTCTCGCCCACCTGTGCAAACATTCGAGTTTCGTAACGACAGGTGGTACGTGGCATTCCGTTTCGTCTTATGATATTCCAAAACGATCTATTTTTAATTTATAACAAAAATATATTTTTGTTTAAAAATTAAATATAGTTAATTTAGAAATTTGTTAATGAATTTATATAAATAATTTTCTAAAATTGATTGTTTAATAGAAAATCAATTAAAGTAATTAAATAATTAATTTCATTAATAACCTCGTTTTTAATTTAAATTGTTTTATATTTAAAAGTAGATTGTGGAACGGTAATAAAAATAAGCTTGGATAAATTATTCGTGACATTCGGTTTCGTCTTACGATATTCAAAAACGATCTATTTTTAATTTCTAACGAAAATATATTTTTGTTAAAAATGAAATATAGTTAATTTAGAAATTCGCTAATGAATTTATACAAATAATTTTCTAAAATTGATCATTTAATAAAGAATCAGTTAAAGTAATTAAATAATTTATTTCATTAATAACTTCGTTTTATATTCAAAAATAAATTGTGGGACGGTAATAAAAATAAGCTTGCACAAATTGTTCGTGGCATTCCGTTTTGTCTTACGATATTCCAAAACGATCTATTTTTAATTTCTAACAAAAATATATTTTTGTTAAAAATAAACTATAGTTAATTTAGAAATTCGTTAATGAATTTATATAAATAATTTTCTAAAATTGATTTAATAGAAAATCGTTTTATATTTAAAAATAAATTCTGGGACGGAAATAAAAAAATAATTATGATATTCGAAAACGATCTATTTTTGATTTCTACCAAAAATACATTTTTGTTAAAAGCAAAATAAAATATATTAAATTACAAATTCTTTAATGAATATGTACAAATAACTTTCTAAAATTGATTATTTAATAGAAAATAAATTAAAGCAATTAAATAATTAATTTCATTAATAACGTCGTTTTATATTAAAAACTAAATAGTAAAACGAAAATAAAAATAAGCTTAATATTTGGGACTTTGGTACGTTCCGCATGGAAAGCCTCGTATATTACACGTGTCAAGGCGCTGTATAAGTCATAAACCGTGTTACATTTGCTAATAGATGATTTTCTCGCTCTGAGTTACAAGCACTGCTCGAGGAAAGAAGGGAAATGTGGTCTGATTTTTCACTCTCGACACACTCTCGACAGGTTACAATCATTTCGTTTAGAGATCGTTACGGAGCTATTTGTAACTGCCGTCCGGTGAGACGCGCGCTTGCACACACACACACACACACACACACACACACACACACACACACACACACACACTCAAGCGGACGAGCACACGCGTCAGTCTAATTTCCGATAAAAGTGTTCACGCTCGTAGAATCGTTCACTCCCAATATTTATAATCGAAATCGATTGTTGAATAAACAAAAAAAAACGATAGCTCGCCCAAAAGTACTCTCTCGGCCGAGTTTATAAAATTATGCGAATTTTGCGCGGGAACGAAATAATTCAGTTTGGAATTTCATTTCGTGCTTTTATCGCTCTAATGATATTCCACTAGTCGAGTGTGCCAAACCCCGGTATAAGAGGGAAAATATATATACGTAGCGAGTATTATAAGTGAGTTAAATTGGTACAAAAGGTTCGTGCTCGAAAACAGGGTTGTTTCACCCCTCGAAGCTCGACGACGACCCCTCGAGACTTTACGTGTCTCTGAGACTTTCGTACCCTCCTATATAGATATATATATATATATATATATATATATATATATATATACTTTTTTTTATTATTTCTCTCTCTCTCTCACTCTTTCTCTTTTGCATAGTTGGCTCGTTCCACCACGGGGTGGAATATCACACGGTCGAGTGGGCGAGGTCGATTCATGCCAGGACGTTATTAAGTTAGGTCGCACGCACGGACAAACGCTCTGAAGAGCGCACCGTCAGCCGGCTATATAATAATAATCATAATGCCAGGGTGAAAAGAGAGAGAAATGGAGAGATTTTTCGCTTCTATATACAAGAGCGTAAATATCCCGGTCGAGTCATCCTCGTATTGACTCTCGTATTCGATGTAAGTAAAAGTACGAGAAAAAAAGAATTCTCCTAAAAATTAACATTTTTTAAAACTCAATATTGTTAAAAATCCGATAAAATATTTATCGCTCGAATCACCCAAATTTATTTCCCATAAATTATAATCGTTCGTTTACGAAGTAAAATCGTTATCGAGAAATTTCGCGTATTTATAAAAAAAGAACAAGATTGTGAAAATTACTTATTTCTCGTTGATAATTTTTATTCTTATTTTTATTTTTATAAATGCATACGAAACGAGGGAGTTTTATTCGAGACGTCGTTTAACAGTCTTGGATTAAGTCATGTACAGAAGTGGCAGTTTGCCTCTCTTTCCCCTCGGAGTGCTGAGCTGATGAGGTTGCGGAGTGGGGGGGGGGGGGGGGGGGGGGGGGGGGGAGGGGGGCCGGGGGGGGGGGGGGGGGGGGGGGGGGGGGGGGGGCTGCTACTCTCAGCCGGGCGATATATAATCGTTTCTCTCGTCGACATCGTCATCTTCGCAGATACTTGTGTGCATCGCGGTGTTGCGTTATTTCACGTTTGCGATCGTATCGCCTTAATTGCCCGCTGGGTTAAACTGCCGTGAGCATTTATCGGCGTATCTACGAGAGTGCGGCAACGTACGAGGGTGGACAGGAGGAGGAAAAGGAAAGAGGGAAAGGGAGAGGTGGAGGAGGAGGAGGAGGAGGAGGAGGCGAGTGGGTAGTTCAGCATACTGCAGGTCGGATAGTGGCGTATATTCGACGATGAGACTCGATCGCAAGTGGTGTGCAACGAGAAGACTGCCAACTACCATACAATATTGTATCTACAGTCGAAACTTTCATAAATTCGTAATTCTACAAAATATATAATAATTAAATTGGTAGGTAATTAAAGAAAAGAAAATATAAAACAAATCTCGACAAGATTTAATAAACAATCAATATTTGCAAATGATTAATTAATTATAAAAATAAATATAAAATAATAATATAAAAATTAATTATAAAATAATTAAAATTATTAAAATATAAATAATTAAATTAGTAGGTAATTAAAGAAAATAAAATATAAAACAAATCTCGACAAGATTTAATTAACAATCAATATTTGTAAATGATTAATTAGTTATTGTAACGATTATCGATCCACGAAATAAACAATTTATAATCGATCATTTAAAAAATTTATTTACTTCTCAATATCAATAAAATACGAACATTTATTCGAACTAAATTATAAATTCTAATTTCCAAATTTTGATTCTTAATTAATTAATTAATAATCAAAATAATTAATTATTGTAACGATTATCGCTCCACGAAATAAACATTTTATAATCGATCATTTAAAAAATTTATTCACTCCTCGTTATAAATAAAATACGAACATTTATTCGAACTAAATTATAAATTCTAATTTCCAAATTTTGATTCTTCTTCGTTGATTTACTTGACGATCGACTGTGGCGTCATCTATGCGCAGGTAATATTGCCCACGCGCAATACTGCACAATACGTAGTCATCTGAGAGCTCGGCGCGACAAAAGCACACTCGATGGGCGGTGTTCGCGTTGGGAACGGTGGATGCATCGTGCACGAGAGATGATTTCGTGGAAGCGAGAGAAACTGAAATAGAGGCGACAGAGGGAAGATTTTCGCGGCGGTTATCGAGATCCATTAATTGGACGAGAGCTTGAGCATGAGATGGCGAGGTGGCCGAGGGGTTGGGAGGGATGAGATCCGAGGGGGTTGGCTTGATTAGGCGCATCCCGCTACGAGATTATGTTTCCCGCTAGCTCATTGTCGGAGAACTCTGATCGTCCGAGGAGAGTAGTTGCGCTCTATACATATATACACACACGCACATACATATACATACTCATATATGTATATATATATATATATATATATATCATCCTGCGCGTTCACCGTATTTTATACCATATATATATCTTTATTATAGCTATCTCGGGGGTTTCGCGGTTTAAGTCACGCTTGGCTTGGCCAATCGAGTTAGCGAATTACGAGGAAGGAAAATAATTGAGGATGAAGATATCGATCCTGAAACGCGATAGCTGTTCATTATATTATTTCCCTCGTGCAATGTTTCAACCCCGTCTCCACTCTCTCCCTCTATGGATCTATTCGTATAAATATATATCGGTATATTATCGATATCTGCCCCCCCCCCCACTCCTCTTCCCGAAGTACTTATTTCCCATCGAATATATCGAATATTTTTCGATCATATCCGTTCCTTCGCACTCGAACTATTTTTATCATCGTAACATCGGTGTTAAACAATTATAATGATAATAATAACAATAATGATTTCGTTTCGATATCGTACGAAGAGAATTTTGAGCTGTAATCGACCTGACGTTTTGCACCATTCCAAATTACAAACGCAAATTTCGAAAATCACCGTAGTGATGCGAATAGGTAGATGTATATTTATATGTTCACCTATCTATGTGTCTATCTCTGTATGTGTGTATATATATATATATATATATATATATATATATATATATATATGCCTGCTCCAACTTTGGTCTCGTTGCGGCTGTCTCTCGTGAGCGCGAATTCATGTCGAGCAACCGTCATTATGCCATGCATTATTTATGTCATATATTCCCCGGACGCGGTTGTACAATGTGTGCCGGGGTAGCTGATCGGGAGAGCCCGCGAATCAAAATGCATTGCTTATGCAAATATCCCGAGCTCTCGGTCTCCACTCGTGAATATCTATATGGATATTCACGAGTGTGTATGTGTGTGTGTCTGTGTGCAGATTCATCGAGTACTTTCACTATACCGCACACCGCACACTCTGGCTAATACCAATAATATCTACATACATATGGGATCGATAGGTCCATATTTAAAAAAAAAAATTTTTTTTTTTAATTGATTAATAAATTTGAAATTATTTTTTTTGATTTGTTCATCGCTCTCTCTCTCTCTCTTTCTTTTGGATTTTATTGTCATGCATCATTCGATGAGATTTATCATGTATTGTATAATATTTATTCGTAATAATTGTTGCAGTGAATATCGATGGAATATAATTATTTTTTATATTTACGTGATAATTATGAAGGTTTGATTGTGATTGAAATTTAATTGTGATTTATTTGCAAGTTTATAAACGAGCGGATTTTCGTATAACGCTCGGGTTGTCTCGCTTCGCGCTAAGAACCTCTAAGATTCGAGAATCTGCGGTGTTACGTCGTGCAAATTCACCGTTTTCTCTATCGTCTCTCTCTTCTTCTCACGGTACATGGCACATCGTGGGAGACTGGTAGAGAGAGAGAGAGAGAAGCCAGAGCGTCGAGAGCTGGCCATCGCGCGGTCACCGAGCGGTTCAGTACCGCGAACCTGCGGTTTCCGTGGTCCAGCGCAACCACGGCTGGTCCTCTTGCATGGCTTGTCTCTGTCTGTTTGTTCTCTCTCTCTCTCTCTCTCTCTCTCTCTCTCTCTCTCTCTCTCTCTTCTTCTCCCTTCCTCTCCATCACTCTCTCTCTCTCTTTCTCCTTCTCTCGGTGTGTAGACCGCCGTCCACTTCTCGACGTCGTCCTAGCGACGACACCGCAACCGAGAGCAACCAGGACTCTCGACGTTTCTGATCTCGTATTCCTCGACCTCGTGAAGATTACACTTCGTCTTCGAATCTCAATCCTAAAATGCAATGCGATAGTTTAAACTTTCTTCGTCTTCCATTCTTTTTTATTCAACAAAAACTCAAGCCTTTTTTTTACTTTACGACAGCGATAACGGAAATTAATCAAATTGTCCGATTAAAATTTGTTAAATTGATCGATGGGGTAGGTACGTATTTTTTGTTGTTATTGTTGTTGTTGTTGTTGTTATCAGTTCGATAAAACGAAGATAAAATGGAATATAGCTTTTCATTCGGTTCGGGAATATTCACATGCGCGCGTACCGTTCGATGAAATCCCGATTATTCATGAAACGCGCGATCCCGTCAGATCGGGCGTATAATAGGGTGGTCGAAATGACGATGATGAACATGTGGACGATCGAATTAACGGATGATAAAATCGAAGAGAAACGCTACAGAGCGAGAGAACGGGAGAGGAAGAGAGCAGAGAGAAATTGACAATTCGTTGATATCATCCGATCATTCCCTGCCCTCGCGTTTCATCATCATTATTATTCGCTCGGATTATGATTCGGACCTGGGCTTTTCCACCGGAAAATCATTTAGCTCTCTCTCTCTCTCGCTCTCTCTCTCTTTTTCTCTCCATCTCTCATTCTCGTTCCAATGTCCTTCAAAATTCGTATATAATATTCACGTGCATCCGTACACGATTATGCTCATCCCAACTGTACATATATATGTACATCGACGAATGAGAAAATCGTGACAGCGATACGACGATCGATTTCCGCTATTTCATTTGCATTTCCATGCTGCTACTACTTTATCGTCGCGTTTCGAGCATAAATCACGATAATAATAATAAAAAAAAAAGAAGAAACAAAAACAAAAAAAGGATTAAAAAAAAACTGCATAATTTACTTCGCTCAATCGCTCATAACTCCTCCGAAACTTCGTAGAAAGTTGCAAGATGCATTATTCCCTCGACATTTATTCTCCACTTCCTCGACAGCCGATACACCGAATTATCTTCAGATCTGGGAAAGTATAAATTGTTTCCCTCGAGCACGTTGCGCGTGAGAGAATAAAATTATGATAAGAGATTCCGTTGCCACGATCGATCGTGTCTCGCGTTTTGTTCCATCGCGAAAAACAAAAAGAGGAAACAACGAAAAACCGAAGAAGAAGAAGAAGAAGAAGAAGAAGAAGAAGAAGAAAAAAGATTCAACGACCAGATAAAAAAACAAAAATGAACGAATAAATAATAATGATTTCATCAGATTTGCCGAGTCCGGGCAATTTCGTTGTTCGTTTAATGTGTATAATGCTCTGTAGCCGTGTTTGAGATCGCCTCTGCGTGCAGTGAACTATATCGCGCCTTGCGTCTTATCTGACAGAGACTGGTTTACACGAAGTTCTCTCTACTCGTCTGGCGCAACAACGTTTATTCTAGACGCTGAGAGTTAAACGCTAGTATAGAGAGAGAGAGAGAGAGAGAGAGAGAGAGAGAGAAAGTGAGAACGTGTGCAACGTGTATTTGCTTCTCTCTATTTTCTCTTGACTCTCGCGTAAATGCTGAAGCTATGCATAAATAATGGGTATAACTATGTGGCGTGTGCGAGCGTGAAACGCCTCTCTCGTCTCGTTTGTTCATTCGTATGTGTGTATGTGTGTGTGTGTGTGTTTCGAGCTCGAGAATGCCACGGGATAACACACGGCTGAGTCCTATCGCAGTCTCTCGCACCGTGACACCTTCGTAGCGAGGGCCAAAAGCCAATAAATAAATTGGATTGCCCCGATCGGCTTTCTCTACTCTCTCTCGTTCTTGCTCTCGAGCTGTTACAAACGAGATCAACGATTTTGCCGATCAGCAAGCTCAGGATTATATACAGGGTTATACGTACTATGATTATTACGTGCAACCCTCGTTTTTCTTCTTTCACTTCTCGAGAAAGTCGAATACTTGAAAAAAAAAAAAAAAAAAAAAAAAACATTCACTTCGCTAACTCGCCAGCCACGTGGATATTATATTATCACGGCTTATCCAATAATATCGATAATTTTTTCTAATTTGTCGATAAAAAAAAAGAAACATGATTTATTTGCAATCGCTGAATAAACATGCTTGTAAATTTGTTTCACTCGGATCATTTGTTTTTTTGTTCCGTCGAACAACTGACGGCAATGTATGTGTGTGTGTGTGCATAGTATAATATAATATTATATATTATAATATATTATAATATAATATAATATAACAACAATAATAATATTTATAATATGATATATTATAATATAATATAATAATAATAATAATAATATGTATAATATGATATATTATATTATGTTATATTATATTATGTAATATAATATTATACAATATATTATAATATAACATAATATTATATAATAAAACATAATATAATAAAATATAACAATGATAATAATAATAATATAATATCATATTTATAATATAATATATTATATTATATGTGTATATCTATATATACATATATATATTTGGTCGCTAATAGACTTACTAAAAGCCCGTTAACTATTATATTGAAGCAGTATTTGCGTATCAACTGTCGGTGTCGTCAGCCCGAGTAAAATCGCATGCAGTAGTCTTCCGGTGAATGCACGCATATGCTATGCACATATATTTAACGCAAGGCGGTATTTAAGTCTCCTTTCTCGTACCAGCAGCTCTCTGAGTAACGAATACATCCCTCGTCTCTCGTCTCTCTCTCTCTCTCTCTCTCTCTCTCTCTCTCTCTCTCTCTCTCTCTCTCTCTCTCTCTCTCTCTTTCGCACACTGCCTTGCTCATTTTCGTATCGCGGTCGTCGTCGCCCGTTGTCGTCGCCGAGAGCGGGCATGCATCCTCTTAAGTCCCCTTGTAACCGTGTAACCGCGTGTCGAATATCTCGGCGCTTACACGCCAGGAGCGTGACTTCCAACGGCTTCGCATCGTTGCGGCTGCTGGCAACGCTTGTTACGATACGATATAGCAAACTACCCTCTTTCTTCTCCCTCTCTTACGCTTTCGCACACTCGTAAAGAGCCAGCAAGAGCTCTTTCAAACCGTGACAACGCTAGCGCCTCGCCCACTCAGCTTTCACCCCTTTTAAACTCCATTCCTCCCCTTATCATCATTAAACAAACCTTAAACAAACCTTAAACAAACCACCCTCCCTTTCTTTCTCTCTCTCTCTCTCTCTCTCTCTCTCTCAAAATATGAAAAATTTAGTCGAGAAACTCTCGACTAAATTAATCCCCGAACTGTCGTCGCGGTCGTTTTCTCATTTATATTTTCGCCTTGTTTTATAATCCCACCGCGCCCATTGCCAATTTATAGCAACGAGCTGTATAATGAAACGTCGTTAAGGATAAAACCAGGGATGAATAAAACAAAAAAAATGATGACGTTTAATTTACTACCGATAGTAAATAAAGTCTCGTAACGGCTATCGTTGCACAGCGTGTATAAGGAACACGTCGCGTTATGTCTCTCTCTCTCTCTCTCTCTCTCTCTCTCTCTCTCTCTTTTTTTGTTTCATTCCGATGACACTTCGTCGTGAAATCGATAACGGGTCTGGCAAAAAAAAGGCTCTTAAGTGACAGAGAAATCGGGTCTCTCCGTCGGCTGGAATGGCCGGGTGAGGGACGAGAGTGTAGTATACCGCTCGGTTCGTACACACCGTATATTATTACGGCTATATATCATCGTATTATATGCATGTGCCATATAGAACACGCGCATAATAATTGCGTTTGCGCCACGATCCACGATGTTGATTAAGTGTAATGCACCGCGTGGCAAATTGCGGACCGAACGCGATTATCCCGGCCTCTTCTCTCGCACTCACCCTAACGGCAATCGGTGCGTGTGTGTGTGTGTGTGTGTGTCTGTGTGTTCATCGAGTTGTACATAGAGAGACAGAGAGGGAGAGAGAGAGAGAGAACCAGCCGGGAGTGTGTCCGTCACGCGATCTTTTTCCTGTTGTACCCCCCCCCCTTTTTTTTTGAATCGGGGAAATGACCGATTATTCGCGCCTCGCGTTTCTCCCCCGCCTATATTTTCCTATATAACACGTATAATTCTCGTGTTACCGTAGAATTCCCATAAAAAACTATTTCGTTCAATACTAAAAAGTGGATTTCACGATTTTCGATATTTTCGTGCGATTATTGTTCCCGGGTTTTTCCATATGAATTTAATGCCTTTCGTAATCATACGCGTAATCGTAAATCAGCGAGCGTAAAACGCGGTTCCCGACCCGACGATTTTCGGGATCAAAAATAACAAAATGACAATTAAAATTAAAATAAATAATCATTTATTTTCTCGTTTATTTAACGATAAAGCTTCTGTTTTAAAACTCGATATTTACCTGCAAACTATATCGTTCATAATTCTCGAAACAAATTCGTGATCGTTCAATGTTATTATCTAACCGTAAAATAAACTCTATCGAGTTGATACTTTTTCAAGCACAATATAAAATCCGAAGGGAAATTTGTAATCTCGGTATATTTACAAGTTTATCGTTCGTCTCTAGATTCAAGATTTCGTATCACCGCCCTCCTTTCGCACTGACGGTTGGCCGTCTCATACCAGGATTTTATTGCCTGTCTCGTTTCATGCTCTTTCGCCTTCGAAGTGTATAACGCTCTCGTCGCGTGCGTCCGGCCCACTTGCTTTTACGTGCGTGCGTGCGCGAATTCATTCAACAACGCCACGGAGCATTGGCCCTCCTGCATTCAAATTTATATATATACACATATAAATTTCATATAGTCAGTCATATATAGCCGTATACAGAGAGTCACTCGTTTCCTGGTGTGTGATCCGAATTGCCTGCCACCCTATTTGCTTCGCTCGGTATTATTCACTCGCGCGCATATGTTGACGCGCATCGGCACTTGTCGACCCGCTTCCATATCGTCCTCGACGAACCTGTATCGTAAATATGTATATATATCGGAAGTCAAGAGAGAACGCGGAAGTGCATCGGTGCGTGGGTCGTTGCATATATATATGTCGAATCGTCGGTGATTGATTATGTTCTTATTTATGAAATCGAACGGTTACCTATGACGATGAGCACGTGAAACATATTTATTCGTCATCTTGAGAAATGATTCGCCATTTTTATTATCAAAGAATGTATTTCATAATTTTATTCACAAATTTGCATTTATTTCTGTGCTGCAGGGTCCACCACAACCTGGTCAACCTTTCAAATTTACCGTCGGCGAGTCCTGCGACAGGATCAAGGAGGAATTCAATTTTCTCCAGGCTCAGTATCACAAGTAAGTTTTTTACCAAATATCCGACAATAATTTGACGAATTAAAATCTCTGAAATTATAATTAGCGATTAGATAACGCGATAAGCGAATTTTCACGTGTATTAACGATAAATTAAACCGCGAAATATCAATTCCACGTCGAATGAAAAAAAAAAAAAAAAAACAAATCAAAACAAAATATGTATTCGTTTATTACTAACAATATTTCAATTCACTTTTTTTCTGTTTTTTTTTTTTTTTTCATTGATTTTTATTAATCTCTTATCGAACGAACGATCGCTCCAGTGGGGTACGCGGTGCTCCAAGGTGGTTTCGCGTAATCGAGAACTATGCGGTATTACGCGCATGCTGGATGAACGGGGAAGGACGATACACGGGGTAGAGCGACTAGCGACGAGGCCTCTGTGTTCGTTTCGCAAACAACTCGGACCTCGTTTCTCTTTCACGGTTGCTCCGATGGCGCAAGCTTTCGCGACCACCAACCCTCTCTCTATAGTCGCGTTTATATATATATATATATATATACATATATATCTTTTGCGAATCCCTCGTACGCTCTCGAGCGCCGCGTGCACATCTCTCAATGTTTACGGACGTACATACACACAACGGACGATGGGTTATAAGCGGTCCTGGCACATATGAGTCGGCAAAACGGGTTCCGGTCGTCTGGACCACCGCGGATAATTGTTTGCCCGACCGGAAGCTATGAATATAGTAGAGGCTGCGCCAACGGAGCGTGTATGCTCTGCAATCACGCGATGCACTTTCCCGAGTGTAAGAGAGAAAGAGGGAGAGTTGCCACGCGCGCGTGTATGCGTGTCGCACACGTGATCGGAATAGAGAAACCGCGCACGCGTATCGCACATTGCTTCGGGGCATCTCGACGTAACGACACGGATTCGCGCCCGGTTTAATTTTCGTTTCGATATATTTTTCAAAATTTTCAACGTGGATGAAACTATCTATTTTATAAGTCTACTAATCAATTTGTATGTTCGATTACTGTTTTATTATTATTATTGTTATGCAGTGTTTAATTGATATATTAATGTTTATTAACTTAATGATATTTAATGTTCTTTTATCTTCTGTTTTTCTTTTTTTTTTTCATTTCTTTTTGATAATATTCTCAGGGATATCGACGATTAATCGAATTTCTTGTTGTCCCCTTTTCATACAGCCTTAAATTGGAGTGCGAGAAACTGGCCAGTGAAAAAATAGAGATACAGAGGCATTACGTGATGGTAAGCCGCGTGGAAAATTAATACACGATAAACACACACACACACACACACACACCGACACACAGACGCATATACACAATCATATACACGTACGGACAGAGATACAAGGAAGTACCAATTATACCAACACGTCGATTTGACACGCGAGAGAAATCGAGGATAACACGCCAATCATTCATTCTCATACGGCCCTCACATTGCTTGTACATACATTTAACAGCTGAACATTGGAAGCGACATATCATGTCGTTCGTATCTCACGAAATTTCGATCGCTCATTGACGACAGCGGGCAATCGGGGAGAAGAAGGGAGTGCGAGGCAGCGAGCGAACAAATGAGAGAGACAGAGACAGAGAGAGAACACACGTATCGATTGCGAGATGGAGATAAATCTGTAACACGTATTATTTTAATCGCAGCGATAGCAACGATTCGATCTTAATTCTCGTACAACGTCACAGAGAACGAAAGCATCGATACCAGCCGAAATATTTTCGATCGACCATCGTTCGTTTCTCGAATTGGCCAATTTGTCGTTGAAACAAAACAACAATAAAAGAAAGAATGTCAATAACTTGGGACAAAAAAATTCAATATGTCAGAATTATTATGAAAAACAATATTTTGCTTTTTAACAAGATCGATCGAACCACTTCGCTTCGATTTTTCGAGACTGTCGATACAAATATCAATTTTATATACGCTTCATTTAATTTCTGAGCATAAAATTGTAAATCAAAAAAATTTCGTTTTATCGTTTTGTACTGTTTATTTTTTATTGGTACGACAGTGGTGGCCAGTTGAAATGAAAAGAACGTTATACAACGATGTGAATGTCGATGCTCGATGAGTTCAAGCATCCTTCGTTTTGCAGCCATATTACGGAGTAATAAATGGAGTTTTCATATATATATATATATATATATATAACATAATGTACATAGAGTTATATTTAGTACATAGCGTGTACATAAGAGACTAGAGCCCTTTAAGAATCCCCTTAAGCCCGTCCATCGGCTTTTGAATGTCGCCTGTGCACTTACCAATGTCTAGCTTACACGTGCGATTTCCTGCTTGTTCTGTCCAGTATTAAGTTGGAGCTGGAGAAACTCGCCCAGGAGAAGACCGAGATGCAGCGCCACTACGTCATGGTGAGTCTGTGTGTAAGCTGTACGGACAGCCAAAGCGTCTTTCCTCTTAGATTTTGTGGCTTGCGAAAAATAAAGAATTAAAAAAAAAAACAAACAAACAAACAAACAAAGCGTTTCTCTGTTCGCTCATCTTTTCTTGGCTCTGCTTTGATTGATTTTTATTTTTAATTTATCGCAATTCGCTATGTAGATCCCGTTTGGTTTTGTCGAAAGTTACTTTTTTTTCCTTCTTTCTCAATGCCGATGATTCAGTTTTCCTTAAAAAAAAAAAAAAGAAAAAAGAAACGTTCCCTGAAGCGTTTCGCAATTATTGTCCATTCGGTTTCGTTTGACGTCGCTCGCTAATTCGATGAGAAATGCGTTTTGTCCCATTAACAACGCGGTCTGCGTCGACAATAAAAAATGAATGACGAGAAAAAAATTGCTGAATCGAGACATTGTGGGCTTATGCGTTTGTGTGTGTGTGTGTGTGTGCGTGTGTGTGTGTGTGTGTGTGTGCATTGTACGACATCTTGACGAAGAGGCTCGCCGTATTTCACGAGCTCGGTCGACTCACGAAGCGAGAGTTTTAGAACGTGAAATTCAAACTCGCAGGAAGCGGGAGAACTCCGTGAACGTTGTTACGTAAGAAATATAAATATTTGTCATCCTCTAAATTATCGTTGAAGAGACGCGAGGAGAGACTCGACGTCACTAACTCAATGAGCTCCCTTGAGCACACACGAGACGACATTAATCCATACACAAAAAATAATCATACGTTCAAAAGCACTTACAAAAAATGAACGAGAAGTCGCAAAATTAATCTTAAAAGAGAAAAGGAAAGGCGGATGATTTTTGTCAAGTTCGATGTTAAACTGGAACGAGGATTCTTTTTTTTTTTAAGTTAAAAGAAGTAACACTGGCACATGGTAATTCTTGTAGTTCCCACGAGTGATATAAGACAGTTCGTTGGTTTCTCGATCCGACATAGCGATCGCCCCGATAAACCAAACTAACAGAATCGCGTCCTTTTTTCCTCTTCTTTTTATTTCTCCTTCCGGAAGATTTCCGGCCAGTCTGACCCCGTTCGTAACATTTAACCCTCGTAGAAACGACGATGGGGGTTGGTTTAATGTTCTCGTTTGTTTTCAACCCCTCCGCTCGCCAGCAACCCTTATTTACTACTTTCCTTTCATTGCTCTTCCTTTTACATCGTTCCCCTCTCTCTTCAAATTTCAAGATTGTCAAGAATTTCGCTTTGTTTTCTTGCGTTTTTCATCATAATCGCAGCACGATATTGTTATAGACGTTTCTGTCTCTCATTCTCTCGCTTTTCCTCTCTCTCTCTCTCTCTCTCTCTCTCTTTCCCATTTGTGGTTCTTTTTTCCTTCTGGAGGATTTGTTTTCGAGCGTCGAAGCCGCCATTGTCGTTCACCAAATGACTCTCGGTGTCGTCTACATGCATTTTATATTTGTGTATGTATACGTATGTATATATACAATAACCATTGAGTACATTGTGGTGTTTATACGAGAGACGAAGATAGAACGAAAGAAAAGGAAAGACACAGTGTGGTAGTTCTAGAGAGCTTCGTTTTCTCGCAGCTTCCCAACATTGCCACGGAGCATTAAGCCTTTACGACTCTTTCATGTAATTGTCGAGCCCGTGAAGTTTTACGACCTCGACGGGGGCATATCGTCGAAAAGTGCTGCGAACTGACGGCAGCGAGAAAACAGCAATGCCACAATACTCCCGTATACGTATATACAGCACGGTATAGAAATCGGTAAACGCAGACCAACCGCGTCGGTACTTCGTGTAAGTGATTGCGCGAGTGAGCAACGCGGAGCGAGGAAAGAACGCCGGAGTCTTTCAGTAGCGTTCAAGCCATATTTCCTTGTATCGCTTTTTTTTCCTCTTTACTGCAAAACTTTATAATGGCCGCTTCCTGAAACACGAAAAGAACAACGGTGAATTATCGTTTTGTTATTCATTGTGGGACGATTCTCATAGTAATTGTAATTTAAAAAGAAAACTTTTTTTTTTTTGTGAAAAAGGCATGATTGTTTTTTTGACGAGATTGAAAAATAGTGATTTATGAATCTTTCCTCGAAATTTTCAATCATTTTTAATATTTTCGGTTGATTGTTAGCTATGGAGGGTTGTTTATATAGGGAAAATTGTTTTCGGCGAAAATGTCTTTGTAAGGGGATTAGGGGGTGGGGAATTTGTTGCTGATGAAGATTGTGGCGTTATTTTGACCGATATCTCAAAAAGTCTAGGAGAAAAATGCAAAAAAGGCGTAATGAAGATTTATTTACTTACGGTCGATAAAATGTGACAATTACAAAATGAAACTGTGATTTTCTTGTTTTTCGGGAAATTTGCGATCAATGTAGGTTCTTAGAGCCTGAGCAAGGATTAAAGTTCACCGGAATACAGTACATTGCAATATTGATGAATTCGCGAAACTTTGAAAAATCGACTTTTCCCGATGCTGTATATCCGTTCTCGCGCATCCAACAGAAAATTGCTCACATAACTTTTTGAAGAGCTGGCCGAGCACTAGTAAATCACCCAAGAATCATCCGAATCGCTCATTTTTTGTGGCCGTGGCGACACCTTGAAAATCGCGATTTTTAGGATCCACAGGTCCACGGGACCTGCAAAAAAACGCCTCGACGATGGGGCCAAAATTTTGTTTGCTTCAAAACCCCTTTATTTCATGATATTCGTGTTATTCAAGAAATTCCCGCTTTCAAAATGATGCTACAAAGTGTTTTTGGAGAAAACAAAATTTTGACGAGGGTCAAATTTCTTTTTCATCCAGAAAGGCTTTGTATAATATCAGTATACAAAGAAATATTATAAGGGTGAATATTACCCTTATAATATCCACATATTGCAATTTATAGAATTATTTACATTTTTCGATCTTTTTCACTGACAAATTAAAAAATCACATAGCAAAAATCTACTTATCTCGTATATTTTATTAGGAATTTATGAATCTTCGGTCTCTTGACACTTTGGATATATTCTCATTAGCATGTATCTTGGACCGCGTCCCATAGTCTATCATTAGGAGGTGCATGAACGCGCTCGGCCATATTGCCAGTATTCTCGAAGGGCGACCAACGGTATTACGGGACATATAGACACAGGGACGAGGGAGACAAGGACGAGAGACAACAAGAGACGGTACAAGCAGATGAGAAATAGACGGGACCGGTGGGAAGGGATAGGGGTTTTCATCGGGACAGGGGGTTGAAGGCTGGGTTATGCTCTGTTCTGTCTATATCGTCAGTGTGTATGCCACGTCCACGGAGTTTATGCCCGATTATTCATGCATGGATCCGTAAGCTTTGTCGTGAACTGTTGGGATGTTCGGAGAAATTTCGTCCAACTATGTACAATCCTTTGCCTATAGATATTCATCGTTACATATATATATATATATATAATCGTAATTGCTAACTTGATTCAAAATAGTTCGTAATTCAATTAACAATAATAAACACTTTGATTTTTAATTAATTATTAATTGAATTAATGATTATTGATAAAATTTTGCTTCTTAATATCAAGAATTTTATTATTATTCTTATTTTTTTAAATTGTCTCATTTATTCGGTATTTCATTGATTATTTCATTCGGTCTTTGATTAATTACTCTACCGACCAACGGTAATTAATGATTTTGATAAACACATTTGTAGTCCATACAAGGACGATAACGTTTGAAATTGTACGAATGTTTTTAAGAATGTAAACAATCTCTAGAGAAGTAGTTTCTTGTTTTTTTTTGTTACCCATAAACGATATTCTCGATATCGTATAATATATCAAGTTGAAGAAAATCGAAGAGCCGGTCACTTGGGAATGTTTCCTCGTCGGATATATATTCTTCGAGGCAAATCCTTCGACGAAGCGAGAAACTCGCTCGCCGTCGAGTTACTCGGCGCCCGCGCGCAGTTCATTAATTAAAGACCAATTTACCTCGAGGTGTTAGATACGCGCTCCGGTGCGCCTTCAGGCACGGAGAGAGTCTGAGAGTTCCGGATTTCTCCGAGTTACTGGTAGAGCTCCCCTTTGCCTTCTCTCTTTCTACATATATATATACAGAATGCGATCCTCCTTTTTCTTCCCTCGACTCTTCTCTTTCTACATTCGCCCTCGCGTCCGTTCTCGTCTCGCGTTTCCACCCTTTAACTGCTGAAAGGAACAAACTTACTCGACTTCTCTCTGTCTTTCTCACTTTCTTTCTTTCCCTCTCGTTCTCTCCCAGCCCCTTTCACGCTCGTCTCGGAAACTGGCACTTTGTGCGCGGAATTATATCAACGCTTGCAACAGTTTTCAATTCACCTTTCAACGAACACCGCCGCGAGTCTAAACAATTACTATTGTTCTTTTTTCTTCTTTGCCCCTGAAATAATGAATTTTTTTCTATTTATTCCCTCATCAAATTATAATTTTATTTTTCTTCTTGAATTTGTTATTTATACAAATTTATAAAATTCTCATATTTCACGTTATAAAACGAATATAATAATAATAATAAGATTGAAACAAATTGTAATAATTTACGGACATAAATTCATACGTCGTTAAAATTAATTCGCTGATTATCGACCGTTGCCTGATATCTTTTCACGGCTGGATATACGCGACAATTTTCTTTTCACGTCGAGAGACCTTCGTTAATATCCGTGTCGAGGCGTTATGTGTATTCAAATTGTTCGAGGGTTTGTTGTGTCGCGTTACGGTGTTAGGTGGCCGGTTATGTCTGAGAGCGTTAAAACGAACGCCTTCGTTCGGGGCCCCTCGCCTTCCCTTCTCGTTTCATATTTCTTCTTCTTCGTTTTTTCTTTTTTGCTTCTTCAGCTTTCTTCTTCGTAGTGTTCGTTTCTTTTTCATACTCTCGGTCTATGGTTCGGTGTGTCCGCGAATATATCGGCGTTGCGGCCACTTTACGAGTGTCATAAAGCCCCCCTCCCTCCCTCCCTCCTTCCTCTTGAGCTCTCCGTTTACAATGGTCGTTGGGCCACACAACGACCATACGGATAACGCGACTCGCCGGGACTACCGTGCGTTGCCGCTGTTGCTGCTGCTGATGGTATTCGGAACGCTCGTTAAAAAAAGAAAAAAAATGAAAAAAAAAATAAAATCTCCTACCACGTTCACGCGAGACCGAGGCCACACGGTTTCTCTCGCTAAACCGCGATTTAGTCTCTCTCTCTCTCTCTCTCTCTCTCTCTCTTCCTTGCTTCCACTCATGCTCTAACCTCAAGGGAATTTTTCTATTATTTCTTTTTCTTTTGCATTTTTTTGTCTCGTTTGCTCGCCGAGCGTTGCGGTTGACCGCATTTCGTTACCATCCCTCTTCTTTGCCAAGAATTCTCATTTTCATTTTTCCCCCCTTGACTCTTGTCTGTCTCCCCCTCTACTATTCTACCCCTCGTTTCTCATACTCGTCTCACATATGAAATTTCGAAACGAGAAAGGACGAGAGTTTCCCGTTTTGTCGATAAGGACGTTAAAATAATTAACGAATAATTATACGATTAATTTTTGTCCAATCGACGAGCACGAGATTTATATACGTGTTTGCATTTTTCGTCAGTTGTTATGCCTGTTGCTCGAAATCGCGTTATTCCCCCGCATCGTTGATTTTTCGTTCCATCGACGTGTAATCAATGTACGCGCACTACCATTACGGTTCCACTTTTCGTCCCGATTTTTCTTTCCGCTTCGAGCGTCGTCTCTCTCCCTCTCTCTCTTTTTTGTTGTTCTCTACTCTCTCTTTCTCTCTCGCTCTCCCTTGCTCGCAATCGCGCTCAATTCTCTCCTCTCGATTGGACGCTGCAATTTCGTGACTCGATTGACCGATGACAAAGGGTCTATAAAATAGTCGCTCGCGCGACCGGTACAGGGGGAAAGAGAGAGAAGGGGGTGGGGGGGGGGGTGCGTTCGGCATGCGGTGAGCTTTCAGCATGGCAGCCAAACGGTGTACGTGAGTGGCATGTGAAAATTGTATTTTCCTCTCATTATTCATTCGCTTGCGGGAGGCAACAAGGCAGCATCGTCAATCGGTCAGCGGCATTCGTCGGAGCGTGTGTCGCACGATACTAACTCATATAACTACATATACATACATATACCTAACCTATATGTGTATGTATATACGCATGATGATCTCTCACAAAACACGCCCGGTACACACGAGAAACGTCAAAACACATCAATTCACGACGCATACAGAAAATACGAAGAAAACCAAAAAAAAACAACGAAAACAGACAAAAAATCGAATTCAATATACAAACATACTACACGACAGTCACACGCATACACAAACATCCATTATGGCTCGCGTGTTCATACGTCGCGTGGGCCAGGGTGAAAAACAGATCCTCGTTTATTAATCCGTTGAATTATTCTTTTTATTTCAGTATTACGAGATGTCTTACGGGCTCAACGTCGAGATGCACAAACAGGTGAGTCTTTCGTTTCTGTCAATGTCTCGTAAGTGACAGCGGTCTGTTATGAGAATTACATAATGAGAATTTTGCCAAGATATTATAATCGTCGTGACAGAATTATTTTTATCATTAAGGTAGTTCTCCAGCTAGGTTCAGTACTGCAGAAAGATTTGGAATTCAGGATTTCAATAAATAAAATGATGCCCGATTTATTAAAAAAAAATCGAGGGGTGTCGCTGATGTTATTCACGAGAA
>JAPYZT010005771.1:0-17059 GCA_030522965.1 Tryphoninae sp. A BG-2022a
ATATATATATAATACGAATATTTCAGAAACCTTAGAGCTATGAAATTTGAAGATAATGTCGAGGAGAAGGTTGTCGAGGCATCGGGAGTCTATCGGGGTCGCCAACGTGTTAAAGGATGAGCGAGGAAGGGGCTGGACAGTTCACGAGAACCGAGGGATGAACCGAAATGAACGAGCCAATGCGCATTCCATAAATAACCCGACGGTCCTCTCGCGAATCCGATATCTTTCTCCATACTTTCTGCCTTATCCCTATCTCCTTAGTCCCTGCGATCAGACCAAAAGTGCACTGCTACTCACCGTTTGCATATATCGATTATTAAATTAGCCCTTGGTGTTTGGGACGAGGATAAAATCGGTCAACTGTGATTTACAGTTATACATTCAATGCTAAATTGGTGATAAAACGAGTCTTCCATTGAAAATAATTTTTCGATGTCTGGTCTACCTGCATGATCGATCTTATTAACGAACAGTTTTCGACGGGCTTGAATATATACTCGATGTCAAAAGCTATCATACGCAAAAGTTTCATACGCTCAATCGAACTTTTCCTGGAACATAATCAATGTTTTTAAAAGCTTACTTACGGGACCAACAAACTTCGTAATTACTAAACGGGATTCAGCTGTCTCATATTTTATTTTTTTAACCAGATCTATCGATGCCAATAATATTGCGTAACTATCGATTTTATTAACAGTTGAGAGGATTCGTCGATGCTTCAAGAAGCCCAACAAGTTAAACAATTACGATGAGAAACCTCTGGAAATAAAATGATGAATATATTTTGTTGAAATCGAATACGTTTCTATAAGACATAAACAGATATAAATTTATAAAGAAATAGAGTTGAGAGATGAAAATGCAAATACGAATAAAGTGCGAGAGAAAGGATTGCCACCACAAAAACGAGACGTTATTTTGGCTGGCAGATTCTCGTGTACGCCTGCTCTATCCAACCCCTCCCCCCTCTTTATCTCTACTCCTGTTCCTCCGGGTGGAGGATCAATATTTGTAGTTTCGTGCAATTTCCTGAACCACGACGCCTTCGTGAGAGTACCGTAAGCTCTCACCCTCTCTCTCTCTCTCTCTCTCTTTCTCTCTCTCTCTCTCTCTCTCTATCTCTCTCTCTCTCTCTCGGTCTCTCCTGCATTTCATTGCCATAACGTACCGTCGTACTTCTTCCTACGACTCGCTTTCCGCCATTCTCACGTACGCGTACAATTGCGAGATTTCCTTTGTTCCGGCTTTCCACATGACACGACTGCATATATATATATATATATGTATATATATTCGGCGAGAGTATAAGCTCGTAGACGAAAAAAACATTTCAGTACGGGGATGACGCGAGTTGCGTCAAGTGATAAATGAAAAATCTTTGACAAGAAACTTATTACCTAAATTATCACTAATTTGCTTTTTTGTACGATATAAAAATCAGTTTTTACACTCTTATATTTGCTTTGTTGCATTTTGGGAACATACCAAAAATTCACATGATTTGATAGATTGAATTACGCGTATCGGAATGTAATCTAGCATTGATTATAGATAATTTTATAATTTTTTCTGACAGTTTGACAAAGCGGTGCTTTTCCAAATTTCTTAACTTTACTATTTGAATTTCTACATCGCGGGTACGCGTAAATGTGACATTTTATAATTGTACCAAAAGAACAAAGAGAGAAAAAAATAGTTTTGTGGAAATTCAGACGTTTGATACGTATGCACTGATGCAGCTATGCAATCACATGCTTTTTTTTAGTTTCAGTGGCTGTAAATCAAATACTGTAAATCAGTGGTGCAAATGAAATGGCTGTAAATCAGTGGTGTAAATCAATTAGTACATATGATTGAAAATTTACAAAAAATTTACGAAAAATGTAAATTTACAAAAAATTTACAAAAAATGTAAATTTACAGGAAATTTAGAAATTTACAAAAAATTTACATTTTTTCATGCCATTGAAAATTTAAAAAAAACGCATTTTGCATAGCTGATGCATCAGTGCACACTTATCAAACGTCTGAATTTCTACAAAACTAGTTATTTCTCGTTCTTTCGGTATAATTATAAAATGTCACATTTACGCGCACCCGCGATGTAGAAATTCAAATTGTAAAGTTTAGAAATTTGAAAATGCACCGTCACGTCACCTATATTTTTAAATTATTTTCCCTGAACTATGTAATGTCTAATATAATTAAAAAAATGCATTTTTAATCAGTAAGTATAATTTACGGATTTAAAGGTCAAGTTATGAATATTACCGTCAAACGAGGCTACTTTGAACAAATTTTGGAAGTTTTTATAAGTAAAATTTTTTTTTTACATTATAGATTCCAACTTTTTTTTGCTCCCTAGAAAAATATGGTTTTTGGCTATCAAATGTATAAGAAATGTCAAGTTCTGATTAAGACCGAAATAAGTTTGCAACTATAGATAACTTTTATTCAAATATTACATAATATTTACAAAAATGATTTTTGTCGAAATAACAAATTTGATTTTAGGTTCGTAAATTAGCTAGCAGCCCGATCTAGGCTGCTGGTCTTAATCAAATATAATGCAGAAGGTCTATCTATAACTATATTTTTCATCAACATAACTTTTCTTATTAGCTTTTCGCGACATTTTTTTATCGAATATTTCGTCACGTTGTACTTCAATAGATACGCATATACAATTTTCTACGTACAGTTCATCCTTTCTACCATTTTATCTGGCTTGGTGTTCAAAATATAAAGAAAATTCGTCTCACGTACGATGGAGTTTCGGCAAGGAAGAGGTAGGATACCAGTCACGAATATTTCGAACATACTTTAATACCGACTGCATGTACAATGTCCCGTGTCATCGTCCTTGTCATTGCGTTCATCTTCCATCAGTCTACGTTTAATAAATCGACAAATTTTTATTTCTGTCGTAAGCAAACCATAACGTTCGTATGCGATTTTTTCAAATTCGGGTCAATTATGTCAATTCGCCTGTGGGAAAAAGGGGTAATTGCAATTTAAATTTACCTCGAACTAGCGCAATATTTAATGCGCTGTAAAAAAAAATGTTGATTGTACAAAGAACTCTCCAACGAAGTGGATGAAAAAAGAAATTTGAAAAAATGGGGTTCGCGCTCGAAAGCTTTTATCAAGCTGATTTGTAATCTCCAACGTTTATAGATGCGACGAGAATAAATGTTTTCCATAAAAATTATACTCGTATTATCAAATATTCATAAATACCGGTCCAGCTCCATCGGATCCATTTTCAACCCTTTATTAGGAATAATTTCGAAGCGATGCGATTTTGGTACAAACCAACATATTTCAAGCCAATATGACATAATCCTGTTTTATACCGGCTTGAGCAAATCCGCGTTCGCGGACGTTTGAACGCATTTACAGTTAACACAACAAACTATCCAGTCGTCGAGATCATACTCTGGTTCATTGAGCCGAATAGCCGTTAAAGGAACTAAAAATTTGGTCGAAATAACTAAAAGTCCACATGAACGCCTGATAAATTCAAATTTTATCTATCAAATTATAATTTCTTCTTTTGTTTGATATCGATAATGATTTTGTTACATCAATACTTTTATTTATATTTTATTTTTCCAATATAAACATATTGTTTAATGCAGAAACAAAAAAAATCCGTTGCAGGTATCGTTGCAATAAATGCAAATTTTATCTATCCAATAGCAATTGTTTTTTTCATTTTACGTCAATATTGTTTTTTTTACACCAATACCTTTTTTTATATTTTACTTTTCTAAAATTAAAATATTGTTTTATGCAGAAACGAAAAATATCAGTCGCAGAATAGCAACTTTTTTTCATTTTTCAACAATAATATTTTTTATACCGATACCTTTTTTATATTTTACCGTCGTACTTCAAAAAAATATAATATCAGTCGCAGATATCTTTGCAATAAATGCAAATCTTATCGACTCAATAGCATTTTACATTTTACGCCAATAATGTTTTTTTACGCCAATACCTTTTTTATATTTGACTTATCAAAAATTAAAATATTGTTTTGTGCAGAAACAAAAAAATATCAGTCGCAGATATTTTCGCAATAAATGCAAATTTTATTTATCCAATAGCAATTTTATTTTCATTGTACACCAATAATGTTTTATTTATACCAATGCATATTTTATATTTTACTTTTTTTAATTAAAATGTTGTTTTATCGCGAAAACAAAAAATATCAGTTGCAGATATTCGCAGGTATTTACAATAAACTTCATCCATCCAATAGCAACTTTTTTCATTTTTCAACAATAATATTTTTTATACCGATACCTTTTTTATATTTTATCGTCGTACTTCAAAAAATATCAGTCGCAGATATCTTTGCAATAAATGCAAATCTTATCGACTCAATAACATTTTACATTTTACGCCAATAATGTTTTTTTTGCACCAATACCTTTTTTATATTTGACTTATCAAAAATTAAAATATTGTTTTATGCAGAACCAAAAAATATCCGTCGCAGATATCTTCGTATTCGTTATTTGCCCATAATGAACGGACATTAGTTATAACTTAATTCACGGTGGACAAAATGACGTATGGATTCAATGAGAGAAAGAGAAAATAATCGGAAAGCGTGACGTCGGAAACGAGAAAGTGAAGTACTTGGCGGAAAGTTGGGAGGGGACTGGGGCTCACGATGGGAGTTTTATGTAGAATATTAATATCCATTTCGAGGCAGGAAATGAACGGGTAGGATTTTATTTGCGTTATACGAGGGCGGTATGTGCGGGAGTTAGAAAATCTCTCCGGCTATCCGGGCAGCTCTTCTTCCACTGTTTCGGTCTTTCCGTCACGGGTTTTCCAACCTCCGACCCCCCTGCCCAACTCTCGGCCCGTCTACCTTCCATCACCCATCTCACTCTCTCTGTATCTCGCTTTCTCTTCTGCATTGCACTCGCCCCGGAATTCAGCTACTATTCCGTGCCTGCAAATTCCTACATCGCTCTCTTTCCACCCCAAACATTTCTCATCAACTTTCTCATCTTGTATCGCGTACACATTTGATTTGATTTTATTTCAACAGTGCGTTATCGATTGGCATGGGAGGAAGAATTTTCCTCGTAAGTTAATACTGTCACATAACTTTCCACAAGCAGCTAGATATAATTATGTTTTCATTAAAGTAACTAATTTTATTTCGTGGAAGAGCAAGGTTTCTATTTTTTCTTATAATTTTTAATTGCGTCATGTTTTTTTATGCATTATCATAATTATGAATGGAAGGATCGTTATGGAAATATTAATCGTATCGCGTTTCTTTTTTGAGAAACGAATCTAACGGATAAATCTTGAATCAGAGGTAGTTTTTTCACGCTCCTGTGCATACACCCCTTTTATTTTGTTTCGTCAATCGTAATCGATCAGCCGTGAAGTTGATATCGAATGCTCGTGGACGAAAAATGAATAAATCCTAGGGATTCGTTGTTGTATTCATAATGCGTTTCGATCGGTATCGAAATATATACAGGTATATATATATATATATATATATATAAATATCGGACACTGCGGGACAATTCGACCACGGTTCGACCCTCTCACCCTTTGGGATTTAGTTACTATTTTTCTATACAGTTGTTCCAGCCCGAAAAAATATGTAGACTTTTTTACCAATCCCTATTGGAAAATGTATTTTTAAATGTACGATTTTTATGAATTTTTTTTCAGATTCATTTTTTTTTGCTACTCGAAGGGTTGATAAGTAACTTTTTTCAACAATCTGTATTACACGAGAGTCGATTTCAGGATTTACAATACTGTAATACTTACAGACTGTAGTACAGACTGTAATAGTCATAGAAAAACTTGGGAACCGAATCAAACGCGCTGAGCAAGCATTTATCTGGAACGCCCCATACATGCGCTCATACATACGTAGGCATGGAATTTCTACGAATCTAAATAAAATAGATGTTACCTGATTACAGACGATCTTAAGAACCATACAAACATTTGGGAACCAAATCAAAGGGGGTGAGGATTCCAAGAATTTATCTAGAACGCCCCATACATACGATCATACACACGTAGGCATGGGATTTCCACGAATCTGAACGAAACAGAACGCCCCATACATACGATCATACACACGTAGGCATGGGATTTCCACGAATCTGAACGAAACAGGTTTACCTGATTACAGACGAGGTATTGTGATAGACGATTGCGAGGATAAGGGCGAAAAGGGGGTGAGCGGAGGGCTGAGGATCGTTCGAGAGGGGATTTAACCGAGTTAACGGTACGGTTATCAATTTTGCATAGTGTGGCTGCGGGGCCCGTTTAATACGAACATTGCCGGGGGTTCACCCGAAATGTTTTTCGAATTTTGCGCGATTCACAAGGGATAGGCTTGGTGCATGCAGCGCGAAAGAGTTAGTGGAGAGAGCTTTGGTACAAAAGCTCTCGCGGCTCGCGGTTGCTGCCCAGCTTATCTGAACGTGGCAGGTTACGCTTCGATGAATCCCGGACGGGTAAAATGCGCTGGGCGGTTGTAATGTTTTCGACGGTGATAGGATGAGAGAGGGGTGGGAAAGGGTGAATTCACGCTAGTGTGACCTTTTTGGAAAAAAAGAAAAATTTATATATATATATATATATATATATATATACATATACATAAGCCACGCGATGCGATCAGTAGCTATGGGCACAAACTGTACAGACCATTCCGGATTACCGGAGAAATGTTATGTATTAAGTATAAAACGGTCGATAGAATTCAGGAAAATCCGCGTGCAGGTATTATTTAAATCATTTAGTTATTATTATTTAATACGAGGCAGAGCGAAAGTTACGAAATAAAATTCTGATAATCAGTACATAAAATAATTTTCATAATTATTAATTGAAATATTCGCGCGTTGATTATATATTATTTTATAAATTTTAATTAATCAATTAATCGACGAATTACGGTATATGTATAATACGAAGTAATTAGAAATGCTCAAACTATCACGACGAAAAGAGCGCCATTAAAATCATGAAAGATACGTACAGGTTGACAAAAAAAATATATATTTAGTAGATTGTTAATTTTCGAAGTGATTTTCCTGGAAAGCCAACGCATTAAAAAATAAATAAGTGAATTTACATAAAAATGAACGTACGGTTCGACTGGACAAAAACCATTCGCTTAATTAAGGAGATAGTGTTTTTTTCTTTCGCTTCAAGGATGTTAATTTTGACTCGTGAGTTATTGCTGTTGCAACGTCGAGAATAATAACGACAGGTCCCCGGTGTACAATCCTCAATGATAACGCTGTTACAGAGGCCATGATGGGGGTAAGTTTAGTTTCACTAACCTCCCATGGGACACCCTGTATACAGGATAGTTCATGCACCTGTCCATTCGATAAATCTGCTACGTCCAAATGTGAACTTCTCGATACCAGAGGTCGATTCCACTGTCTTGATCGAACTTATCCGAGAGCTTAAGAATTTAGTGACCATCAAGAGAACGAGTGGCCAATAAATGATGAGCAGCCATTTAGATGGTAGCACATTAACGAACTTCGCAAAGCTTCGACGAATTTGAGAAAAACGTCGATACGTGTGTCATTAACACAAAAAAAAAAGAAAAAAAATTGTAATTAATATTATCATTAGTAATATCAAGTGTTATACAATTACACTGAATATATATGGCAAAGAAAACTTTCGGTAAAAAAATCAGAATTTATAATGAAGAAATGCAATTCTTTCGATTCAAATGGTCATCATGGTAATATGATTAATATACAAAAATAAAAATTGTCCATCGTATTGAATTCGTGATAAAAATAGCAGTATAGGAAGGATAAATGAGAAATTTCGTGATCAAGGGCCAAACGTGTGTAGGAAGTCTTGAAGAGGAAACTGCCTTTGATAAAATATATCTATACATAGACTACCCTTCCAACTTGCTACGCATAAATATATATATATATATATGTGTGTGTATGTATGTATGATGTATGTATGTGGTATTGTCTATCTCGCTTGGCTGATTGAAATCCGTGTTTACCCGATTACCACCCTGTCGAGCGAAATCGTATACACACAAACGCGACACAAACGCGATCACTGGGAGAATAAGGGAGGAATAGAACGGGTGAGAGAGAAGAAACTTCAGCGGGATAGAGCGAGAGGAAGAGCAAAGGGGGATGGGAAAGGGGGATGGGAAAGGGGGATGGGAAAGGGGGATGGGAAAGGTATGATTTCATTGTTCCCTTCCTCTTTCTATGTGTCGGGCTATGTTGGAACGTGACAGTAACACTGCCAGGGAGCTTTTCATGGGAAGCCTCCATCCCTGTTTCCACACCTCACCTCCCCTCAACCCCCGCTACGCCCACTCACCAAACGCGATGCAGAAGCCAGAGTGAAGATTCCAAGAGGTGTACACATCGAGATACAGAGGAAAAGAACGAAACGAGGAGAGAAAGCGAAAGAGAGAGAGAGAGAGAGCGAGAGACAGAGAAGGGAGGAAAGAGCTACGGGAAAGCTCGCAAGGTGGTTCTCCATGCCTGGGGCAGTCTTCGAGCAGCAGTGGCAGCAATGGCAGATTCGCAAAGACGACGATGCTATCTACGCCAGGAAAAACGAGAGTTGAACGCCTCGAGTCATGAGAAAGCTTACCTTTCTCTCTCTCTCCCGTTCTCTCCCACCCTTTCTCTCTCTCTCTCTCTCTCTCTCTCTCTCTCTCTCTCTCTCTCTCTCTCTCTCTCTCTCTCTCTCTCTCTCTCTCTCTCTCTCTCTCTCTCTCTCTCTCTCTCTCTCTCTCTCTCTCTCTCTCTCTCTCTCATACTATATGCGTGGTTTTCTCGCACGGTCTCAAGTATCAGACCTCAGTGAACTTTTCGCAATAGAAAATATCACCATCTATGAAATCGGCAGCCCTCGTCTCGCTTTTCTGTCATGCGCTATTGGTCCGAATTGAACGACGTCTCGAAGATGGCACGGTGAATCGAAACAATTTCTCCAATGCAAACGTAATCGGCCAAGAAAGGAACAGAAAGAGCAAAGCGTGCATAGAAACTCGAAAGGACCCAGGAAAAAATAAAATATTATCAATCTTCCAACATCGTTTAGCAATGTTTTTTTGCTTTTCATTATCAGGGAGTTTTCGCACTAATTAATTTATCAAGAACGAACGCAAATCTCTTCATCGATTCGATATTGCGATGAAAACAATAAAAAAAAAGAACACGCATTACAGCGTATTCGAACGTCAATTGCGTCCCGCAACATAAATCATTTGACGAACGGTGTTTTTTTTTTCAATCGAGAAAAAAATACGTCACCTATACGTTCTTTCAAACGCGTCGAAAGCTTTACGGGAATTAATCGAACGGGACTTTGACTTATACTCGACGTTCATTTTCAATTACACGAGGTCGCAATAAAAGGGGAAGAAAAGTACGGCGAGCCGTTGATAGCGCTATAAACATTAATTGTCTTCTATTGCTGCTACCCGGATTTTTTTTGATAATTTATCGAGTCACATTCAACGATCAACCCCTCTCAATTTCGTTCAACGTTATCGTATAATCGCGAGGAGTATAGAAGAGGCGGCAGATAAAGTGAAAAATAGCGAGAAAGGAAGCAAGGGGATACACACACATTTTTCTCCTTCGGTGTATACATACATATATATATATATATATATGTATATACATACAGGATGAGTGCTCGCGAGATTGAGGATTCGTGCCAAATCCAATTTCAATTATCTTCGATTATCTCGACCGTTCCAGTCCCGCGAGTTGGCGTGCGAGAGCGATCGAACTAACAGCACCGAGAAGAGCGCCTCATTTTGCACCCCTTCCTTCTACCTATCACTCCCCCAGCGCGCTAAACTCAATCCGGGGGTAGCCACGGCTCGCGCGACACTTCAACACTTCATTCTTCAATTAATTCCATTCGAACAACTCCGATGTCGATGCGTGAAACGGGAACTCCCTATCCCTTCCTAAGCTTTGACGAAAAACTTTCATCCCCTTATTGAGGCCTGTCCCCTTTATCCGTTTGTTTCAACTACGCTCCTCCCAGAATTACACGGAAAAATTTCCCTGTCTTCTACCTAGAAACATTGATCCTCTTTCATCGAACCCCTTCGTTCGTAATTTTTATGTCCTTGAAGTGGGCGGGGCCTAAGATGTAACAAATTCTTTTTTGGGAATTTTTGGAAATTTGAAGTTTTTGATTTTAATAACAATTCCAATGAAATTTCAAACTATCGTTAGTACATTGGGATTGAAATGTATATTTTTACAATGAATAAATTTATCCTCGTGAGTGAAAACGTAAAGTTATTGGGAATGGGGTTGATGGTTTCTTGGAAATATCTTGAAAAAATAATCAAAAGCTGTATCATTTAATGACCACCCAGTTTTTTAATTGTGCACGAATCTACTCTACTTCACTTATTTACGAGCGGCTCACTGATTAGATAAACCTATAAAACTGGTAAGGAACGATTACTCTTGTTGAGTTTCTCCTTTAGACTGAAAAATGAGTAAAACATCTTCTCGCACTACGACTCTGTGCGATCATGGCTCAAGAATATTGCATCGTGACGTGTATGACTCTCGCACAACTAAGTAGACGACCACTCCCAGTTGAGTAAGGAAGAAATACGCGTGAGATAAAAAAAGTAAGGTCCCGTAAAGAGTGATCGCGAGTGGAATGACGACGAAGGGTTAGGTCTCTGGATAGCCTAAGGGTTATGCTTTCGGTCCGATAGCCGCAGCTATATTATATACTTCGTATCTCATCCTGTCTCTTGGGCTTCGTTTCAACGACTATTGCCCCAAAGTACATTGACCCTTGCAAAGAAAGCCAAGCCTGATGTAAAAAATGTTTTTGAGAGAGACGAAGGAGAAAAGGGCTAATTCGATAAAGATATTCGTGTATCAATAAATGAGCTTTTGAGATGCCAATATTGATGGCAATTGTTTCAAAAGTGCTTTTAAAAATACAAATTTTGTATACTATAATTTTTCTGTAAAAAAAATTGTGTTGCTAAAAACAGATATTGTGTTTTTTACCTAGCTTAATTTTGTTTGACTCGTTATTTTTCTGGTGCAAATTAAAATTAGATCACTTAGCTTATTTTTTGTATCAAGATCAAAATTTTGTAGTAGTGAGAAAGAGAAAACGTTTTAAAGAAAAAAAAGCTCAGTTGGCCTGGTAAATTCTGACACTAGGAGGGAAACAGTGAGTGCCTTCAATATGTACCTTGGGTCGTTACAACTGCACCTGCTTCCATCAGGTGTTAACTCTTTCCTCTATTGTGTGCCAGAACACGGAGGCTCTCCATGAGCTCGCTCAATCTTACGATGAGGAAAGCTTTCACTCCTGGGGTGGAACTTTTCTCGCGTCGGCTTTTAAAATACTTTCAATTAACTTAACAGCTCTTCGTGTACAGAGAAGTGCACGAGCCAAATTGTATACTATACCTCGTCGTGTTCCACGACTCGTATAAATTGGAGTCGAAAAAAATATAAATTGGAATTCCACCGTCAGTAATAAAAACTGTTTTCTAACCAATATGTTCCCAAAAATTTATTCTGTAACGAGATACAGGGGTAATTAAAAAATCAACCCCCATTAAAATCAATATTTCCACGATTTATTTTTTGCCTTGATTACTTTTGAAAAAAAATCATTAGTTTGTTGATTATTGGTTGACTGTAATGAGTTCGATGAGCGTCAACAGTGTTACATGCGACGACCAATTCGAAAATGCGAAACGTATTGTTTTCGAAATTGAACAACCGATCGCCTTAAAATTTTGAAGACATCTAAAGAATTATGGCAAAAAGTGACTAAGCATTGTATTTTTCCAAAATGGTTGCTATAATTCTCTAAATACTTTCAAAGTTTTAACAGTCAGTACTGGAGAAAGTACGGATGGCGTTTTCGAATCATTCGCCTGCGCCACTATTGTCAGAATTTTGAAAACAAAAATTTAGGGGCCACTTTTTGTCACAATTCTCTAGATATTCACAAAATTTGAAAGCGATTAGTTGCACAGTGCTGGAGATATTACGAAACGCGTTTTCGCATCGTTCGTCGCCGGTAACACTGACTCTTAAGAGTTAGTGTAACTGGCGACGAGGTACTTGCACTTCGCAAACGGAATCCGTAAATTGTCTGGCACTGAGCAACCGATCGCTTTAAAATTTGGAGGATACATAGACAATTATGGCATAAAGTGCATGACAATCTTAATTTTCCAAAATTTTTGAAAAATTTTTCCGGTGGTAACTGAATCTATAAAAAAATTTCCAAAATTTTCGAAAAATAAGACTCTCATGCACTTTATGCCATAATTCTCTATGTACCCTCCAAATTTTAAGGCGATCGGTTGTTCAGTACCGAACAATTTACGAATCCCGTTTTCGAAGTGCAAGTAGCTCGTCGCCAGTTACACTGCCTCTTAAAGGATCGCTGAATAAGCACACGCACGAGAATAAAGAATGTCGCGGAAAAGGGATTAGTCACGCGGGTTACCAAAATCTCATTCTTACGAATGGGAACAAAGAGGATTATTGTTTTAGCCACTTTTGCGTGGCTTTCACGGATTATCGACGTAGCAAGGAAATTTCAGAGCAAAAGAATCGATAAGTTGAACAAGAGAGTGAAAAAAAAAGATTGAATAGAAGAAAGGAGTTCTCTCGGTGATTCGTGTCGAGGATAAAGGTGAAAGGCCAAATGGCTCTCGCGTTCTTCCAACTTCCGAGAAATGTCCAAGGCGTCTTTTCACTTTTTCCTTTCTTTCCGTGGTTCTTTCACTGTCACCACTTGTCTCCGACGATGCTCTGGTGTAAGAGCGGATGCAAAAATAAAAATTCAATTCAATACGAATCAAATTTGTATAGTGAAATGATTAAATTACTATCACTGCACATTTTCACGGTCGTTCATATCATTTTTATTTTCATAAAAGCGTTTCGTTTTCGCGACATATTATCGGAAATATTATATTTTACCGGATACGATCGAATATATGTAACGTAAAATACTCATTCATCAAAGAATGTAAAGTATTTAATTAAAGTTACAATAAAATTTCAAAAATATTTCAAAATTACGAAGTCATTATATAATACTTAATGAAAAAAAATGATTTTTACCGAATTCGAATAATCAATATGAAATGTCTAAAACTGGAATAAGGGACAACATTATTAGAGCAACCCTTAACTTTTTTAGCCCAATTATTTTGGACTGACCATGACATATTATCGGAAATATTATATTTTACCGGATACGATCGAATATATGTAACGTAAAATACTCATTCGTCAAAGAATGTAAATTATTTAATTAAAGTTACAATAAAATTTCGAAAATATTTCAAAATTACGAAATCATTATATAATACCTAACGAAAAAAAATTATTTTTACCGAATTCGAATAATCAATATGAAGTGTCTAAAACTGGAAAAGGGACAACATTATTAGAGCAACCCTTAACTTTTTTAGCCCAATTATTTTGTACTGACCATGACGTTTCAGGTTGATACGAACAACCAATGAAAAATCTCATTCTCGTCGACCGTGTTCTCTAATGGTGAAATCATGCATAATGACCATCCTGAAATGTTCATTAAGGTCTAACGAACGTGCCTTCTTTGCGGTCTAGATGGATCTCGCCTCGTTGACGGACATTAAATTCATGAGAACATCCAGCGCAACTTTCGCATTCATTTATTGACACGTTTAAACGAATGTGGTAACGTACGAATACTTCAACGCACGTCAATGAGCGTATTTTCGGGACTCTGAAGGGTGCATAGAAAATTTCATGAGAGCCGCTTAACAGTGCGCCGACACGAAAGTTCCAAGGGTGAGTGAAGGATTTTAATAATGTACGAGAAAGTTATGTGCGTTTCCAAGCGATATATATAAGTTTGCTATGTCGATAGAAATTTGTACGAGTGAGTTGAGTAGTTTATATTGATAAAAAATTTATGAACAATTTTTTTGTTGTATATAATTTTAAAAAATCCATTCATATCGTCAAAAAGTAATTTTATTGAAACACATTTCGCAGTTTTTTTAAAACAAATTTAACAACTTGTTAACGGGGGAGGTCTAGTTGAAATTTTCAAAAAATCGATTTTGTTTTCATTTTCGAAAAGTACAATATTTTAGGAATATTTTCCGACTAATTGCATACATAACTTTGAACGAAGTCGTGTTAGAGCAATATAAAGTAAGTAGGGAAAATTTTTAACTCGTTTTTCTCGAAACCATGTTTTCGAAGTTGGTGATCACTATAACTCGAGAACGGCTTTATCGATCGGGTTGAAATTTATATCACTTCTTCTATATATAGTTGTCCTCCGGATGAATGAAGGATTTTTTTTGGACAATTTGTTTTTTTCATATTCAAAAACGTAAGTGAAATTTTAGTCAAAACAACATTTTTGACTTTCAAACGTCCGCCATTTTGTTTAAAATTGAAATTTTTCCAAACCCTTCGTTCAACCGAAACATTAAATCATTAACTAAAGATCCCACCTTTTTTGTTGGTTTCAGATATCCGTTGTAGCACGGGAGTGATCACCGCAAAATCTGTTTTTTTTGCAGCATTTTCGCCGTATATACAGGGTGGCCCACATAAGCCTCAACAGCTGAATATTTCGGAAACTATTTGTCCAATCAAAAAGTTATTCATGAGAAAGTTTTATGCTTTCGAGTGGCCTTTCTAACTACAAAAATATAAAATTACTCCCTGCCCCGCTTTATGGGGGCGGGGGGTAGGGGGTAACTTTACAATTTCAAACGGGACGCCCTATCTGACAAAAAATCACATCTGACAAACAAATATTTCGAATAAAATTTATTTGTTTTTTCTCGTAGAATCCAACCATCTAACATTTTATAGGGGGTCCCGTTTGAAATTGTAAAGTTACCCCTCGCCCCCCGTAAAGGGGTGCAGGGAGTAACTTCGTATTTTTGTAGTTAGAAAGACCCCTCAAAAACATAAAACTTTCTCATGATCAACTTTTTGATTGGACAAATAGTTTCCGAAATATTGAGCTGTTAAGAGTTATGTGGACCACCCTGTATATAACGGTTTATTTTTTAATATATTTCTTGCAAAAAAAGATAAGGTTCACACTAAATATATATCTTTTATGCAGAAGAACTTTTCTTATCGATTATTTTATCGTTGCGGCAAACAAAAATCGAAAAAAGGCCTTTTAACCTTTCCAACTAGACCTCACTCCTTAAGTATGCGAGGAGCGTTAAATGTCAAATGAGCGTTCGGGCTCGATGAGGGCTTGAACAAAACGAGCGTTTGAGCAGAATGAGCATTCGTATTACATTTCAGCACGCTCGAGCAACAACTTTTCGACTCGAGTAGTAACTGCTCGAGCGTGCTAGTCCATGCATCAACGTCCCTGTACACTGATTCTCGATTGTTTAATTTCCCGAATCCATAATATATGGTAACACGGAAAACGATAGGTTTCAATTCATCCAATCAAATATCAAATCCCGACCCGCAATAATTCATTATCATTTTGAATGAATATTCAATTTTACGGATAGCCTACAATAGCCCTCGGCCATTAATATCCCTTGGTTTTTTATTATTCATCGAAACCTACATCAACGTCGAAACGTAATTAAACGATTCGAGAAGATCGATATTGCGGTCAAAAATTATGCCATTAGGGGTTAATGCCCTTATGCCGAGTCCGCACGCTTGGCACT
Organism: Tryphoninae sp. A BG-2022a; assembly: GCA_030522965.1. Lineage (NCBI taxonomy): Eukaryota > Metazoa > Arthropoda > Insecta > Hymenoptera > Ichneumonidae > Tryphoninae sp. A BG-2022a. The sequence goes on from JAPYZT010005771.1 coordinate 15,773, forward strand.
GATCGCAAACTCCAAATCTCTATAAAACGTTCGAGTGCGCACAAACGTGTGAACGCGTCGCAAGCACTTGCGACAAATTCCCGTTGATTCGTGAGCGAAACACTCTATCCGCGTGTTTGAATTTGCTTTATAATCGATAAAAATATTCAACAATTTTTGTTTAGATCGTCAATATTGTCTCACGAACGCGTTTGCGAAAACGCGCGAAACGGATAAAGGAAGTAAGGAAAAGAGATCTCCAGCGAAATGACGGGAGGTTTAAATCTCCGCTATAGGAAAGCTTTTGAACGAGGGTGAACTCGGTACAGTGCAGTGAATGGTAACTAACCCGAATTAATCTCGACTGGAGATAATACTAAATCGGGGCAGGGCATAGGTGCTTTATACTTCTCGTCAGCGTCGGTCGAGAGTAAAACAAACTTTCTGGGCGTTGATAGAGAGTCGTGGGAGGGAGAGATGTGACGACGTTGGGCTATGGTATAACGCGAACCGACCGAGACGAAAGTTCGCGAAACGTTTCGCGGATTAGCGAGACTCGTTGGCGAGGCAAGGAGACGCGAATGGTACAGGGGTCCGGGCTAGGGGTTCGGGGTTGCACATCGAGGTTCATACCGATGCGGTGCGCACACGTAGAGGACGATGGACTCGTCTGGTCTTAGCACTGTGTGCAGAGGGCAGTGCCAGAGGTGACCGACCCCCGGGACGAAGTTGCCTTCTCTCACCGGCGCTCCTCTCAAGCAGGGTCGTTATATAAGGGCGCGGAGGAATATATAGACGTTGTTCTTCCGCTAGAAATAGTCGAGGGAAGAATGAGTACGGTGTATTAGAATGAAATATAGTTTTTTCTCCGGATGATAAATGCAACCCTCCGGGTTAAAATTTACTTAACAAGAAATCTTGTGGGGTAAGAATTATTTCTTCATTTTATACGTTGAGCTCAGTCTTCGTCTATTCATATCTTTTTTTTTAAATGTAGGGGTGTAATGTGCCCAGACGAGAAGTTACGTTTGTCAACAGGGTTGATGGTTTAAATAGGGGTTACGGATGAGTATTGAATAAAAATAGAACCTTTCAACTTCGGGGGTTCAATTCTCATGTGGGATGAGATTATTTCATTTCTTATGTGCAATATAATGTTACAACTCATATTTCTCATTTTCATATATATATATATATATATATATATATATATATATATATATATATATGTGTATATATTTATATATATATATATATATATATATATATATATATATATATAAAAATAATATATAAAAATTATAATTA
>JAPYZT010005774.1:0-15865 GCA_030522965.1 Tryphoninae sp. A BG-2022a
TTACGCCATGACACTTTGATGCGTAAAAATCGGCTACCTTTCACTTTTGGAGCCATCTATCGATAAACAGCGAGAACTTAGTTGCGCACCTAATAGAAAAATCAATCTTCGCAAAGTTAGAAGAATCTTTTCAATTTCATTTGTCTACGACAATTTCTCCAGAGAAATATTCAACTCGAACTGCAGAAGCTCTCAATACAATCGTTGACAACTTTCACCAAACTTTGGCCAGTAATAAAAAATCGCAAGCTCAATATCGAATAATGTATTAATCGATTCTCGATGCGTTCGACTTACACGAGTAACACATTTTCGTTAGTTAGCACACGCGTCTCATCCGTACGTATCGATTTCACGATGAGATAATATATAATACGCCCGGGCCCGAGGCAATTCGTCTCGATAAACTGACCGAGATTTAAGTAGATACGAAAAATGATACAAAAAAAAGAGAATATATAAGATGAAACCCTTTTTTTTTAACTCGATCACTCCGAAGTCTCGTATAAAGTGTGCAGTACTATAGGTCGATGCGATGGGGAATATTTGGTGACGCGAGTGAGATTGAGAGGACGCGTGTTTTCGTTTTGCATATACACGACGATTATCACCGTCGCTTATATATATACATACGTACATATATATATATATATATATATATATATATATATATATATATATATATTAAAAACGTATTTTTCCTTTTCTCATGATCCGGAGTCTCGTGCTCACTTTATAACAGGAGAACGACGGTGAGGCAAGATTTACATACGAAACACGTTTTTTGTTCGATCAGCAGTGAGGAGAGTGAGATACGGACAAGCTACCGTGAGTCGTTCATGTGAACAGCGGAGACATTCTGGCCAATTTCCCGCAATTAGCCCGACCCCTGGAGGGCTCTGATGTCCTCTCGAACTTGGTGAGTGAACGCACATGCACACACAACTAGGGATATATATATGATAATGATAATAACGGGCGAAAGAGCCTAAAAAAACGAACAAAGTCGATTCTTGGCGACATTAGCAAGTCATCGTGTCAAACGCCATTAATCTTATTCTTCGATCGTATGATTCGCGACGAGTGTAGGTACGAAAATGTCTTGCAGGTAAAAGCAACGACACTCGTCGTCAATCGCGAGGATTCTTATTTCTTCGACTCGAACGGGGGACGATCGAAAACGTTTCTTTTTTAACTAACGCTCGTCGATTTTTCCTTATTCCAGGTGGGAATAATCGTAAGAGGGAAGAGATTGCGGGGCGATCGAGAAATAATGATAAACCGGGTAGAAAGACGATCGATATCAATTTCCGTTGCTGCGAATAACGGTTTTAATTTTCAGTGAAGAAAAAAAAGGTATATTATATTATTGTATGGAATTACGAGGAAGAAATTACGTAAAGCCGAAGCGAGAAATGTTCGGAAATCGTCGACAATTTTTCGTGTATCGAGTCTTAACTCGCGGGCTTCTCGAGTACATACAATTTTCTACAAAGTGAAAAGGTTACTTCCGCCAGTTTCCGTTAAGTGCGATCGCGAGTGAGAAGGGAACGAGAGTGAGAGAGCGAGCGAGCGAATGAGCTCGGGAGTCTCGACGTCGAAACCCACACATGCATAATGTTATAATATACGAAAAGAACGCCCCGTCGCAACCGCGTTGCCTCACGTAAATCTCTAATTTTAGGCTATCGACGCGCGTTAGCTCTCTCGCGTCGTGTGCTTGAGAAATAAATGAGAGGAAGAAAAAAAAAAAAAGGAGCGAACTAAGAAACCGTGGCGTTTCGAGACTTCGCGAATGTTCGGATACGAAAAATGTTCCTCGCGATAAATTCATAAATTTGCGGGAACAATTTCATCGCTACGATTTTATATCGACGATTCACGATTAAAAAAAACAAATCACAAAAAAAAAATCGACGAGACGTTCAAATTCGATCCTCGACGAATTCCACGTAGTGTCACTAAATTTATTTTCCATCGACTTCGCGTCCGAAAAACAACAGAAAAGAAAAGAAAAAAAAGATTCCCCACGTATATTCTCGTATCCGTCAACTTGTCTCGTAAGAAAAATATCAAAGACCACTTGATCGATCTCGAGGGCCCCGAGGACGTGTCAATTATATTTCAACACACAGGCTTACTCCTATATATTCATTCTCGTGTGTGTATATAGGACCTTTAATCGGCGACAACGCAATAGTTCGCGTCGAGACTTTTTTACTTCCATCATTGACCAGTTGCTTAAAGAAATACTCGAAAAGATCTTGAGTAGAAAAAAGAAGAAAGGAACAAAAAGCCAAAGAGAGAGAGAGAGAGAGAGAGTGAAAAGAAAATGTTTCTTTAGATCATCAACGATCCAAGATAAAGAAACAAGAATAAAAAGAAAAGGATACAAAGAAAATGAAACTCGACAGGATCGAGCGTTTTATGAGTCATCGATATGCATTTTTTTCGCACACTTTTCTTCGACATTTTACGCGCGATAAAAATGTCTGGCAAATGTCTCGAAGGCTCGCGACGCGATACGCCGATCATTATTCACACATATATCTACGATCGGTCCATCGTGTACGTACTCGGGGAGAGAACGAACCGCCGCGGAGCGACGAAGCGCGATTGCGATTAAATTCCAGTATGAACATTGCTCGTTGCAGATTTATATAGATATATTATACGTATTCGTTATATATCGCCAAGTTCCCGCGGTGAGCCACGGAGAGTCGAACGCTCACCGTTGGTGAGGAGACCTCTCCTCTCGGTCCCGATCTATACGTTTCTTTCTTCTTCGTTCCGTTCACTCACTCGTTTCGCTATAGCTGTCGCGGGATCTCGCGTGAACGTCTCGAAAACCGGTTTTCCATACGTTTAATTTCACGCTAACGTCGGCGCAATTCAGTTTACACGGATACTCCCCATTTTCTATACTACGCAGGTATATATATATATATATATATATATATATATGTGTGTGTGTGTGTGTGTGTGTGTGTGTGTGTGTATGGAAAGAAAGAGAGAGAGAGAGAGAGAGAGAGATTTGCGAGTAAGTGTACGCGTGCGTGTATGTAATTTGCGATGTGTGGTGACTTTGGTTCCCAGCAGCCTATAGATTGTGCCGAGATTGAAGCGAGAGCCAGCTAACGAAGCAAAATTGTGATCAAGCAGTATTTAATTGGAAAATCTTGAATCCGTCGACGGATCGAAGATAGAAATGTTACAAAGAAACTTACGACTACTATCGCAATTTCGAACGTATCGATATCGAAACGAACTACACAGGTTTAATACGTAGGTTCGATAATATTCTCTCGTATCGATCGAAATTTTATTTCATCTTGTTACATCGATTTTTTGTTATGAAAATTGGTTTTTGCGACGAGTTAGGATTGTTCGAGATGAATTTTGCGTTTGATATATTCGATGCCAGGGTTTGAATTAATTAGAAATTGGATTTGTTCGGATTGGCCGAGGAGTTTCGAACGACTGGAAATATAATCGCGTATCGGATTTTCGGACGTGCATCGGCGTGTGAAATTTTACAAATGTCAATTAAAAATTATTCTCGTGATGAGATCGAGGAGCTATTTCACGCACGCGAAGAGTCGTCCTTCCTTATCTTACTTGTTCGTTCGGTAATATCGCTACGGTACAGACACCGATCTCTGACCAACAACGTCCTGGCCTTCCTCCTCCTGTACGATTTTACACGCGACGCTCATCGACGAAAAAGCATACATTATCCTTATAATTTATAACTATATAATCGCGAACAAACCGCGAGTTCTATGCCGAATACGCGAGGAAGAGTGCGCGAGAGTGCACGAGACGATGCCGAGAGAGGGTTTGACAAGTTCCGGGTTTTTGGCGCACGCGAGCGCACGAGGAAGTCCACACATAGACACAAACATTTCGCGGAAAGATTTTCTTCATTTTTTTTTCTTCTTGTTTTTCAAACTCGTGGAAATCGACGAGTTTCACTTTCGACACTTTTACCCTTCTTCTTATTCTTCCTCTTCCTCTTCATCATCGTCGTTGTTTAATTAATTTTTCTTTTATTATCTTCTAATTCAATTTTTTACTCGGGAAATTGTTTTATTCGATTCTTTAGATTTTATATCGCGTTTATTTCATTCGATGGTTTTAATCACAAGTTTTTGAACAAAATGAGATTCGACTCTTCCGACACTTTTGCCATTTTGTTTTTCACGGTTTGGATTAATCGACACTTTTTGAATTTTTTTGTTTCTATCAGTTCTTGCGACACTTTTGGTTCCTTCGACACAGAAATAATGCACTTTGGGTGTTGCACTAATGCGATTCATTCTTCTCTCTCTTTCTATCTCGCTCGTTCCGTTTTTTCGCTCTCTCTCTCTCTCTCTCTCTCTCTTTCCTTCTCCCCTTGACTTTGGTAGTAGTTCCTCATTTTCGTTTTCGTTCGGCTCGATGAGATATTTATTTTTAGTCTTCCGCGTCGAGGCTTGTTACAAGTCACGAACACACGACGCGCACGTACACGCACACTATATACGCGTGAACGACACTCGCGCGTGTTTACCGACGTTGCGGAGGCGCACAATTATTTCGGGACTGTTAATAATTCGGGCTTGCTCACTTTCCCAACGGATTTCAGTCGATGCCCGAAAGCGAAACGTTGACACAGCGCGAGTTTGTCGCGATTCTTGTTGACAGATCGATGAAAAATTGTTGATACCTCGTCACGTCGTTGGGTCCGACCGAGTCGCGCACGTGTGTCAAACGTCAAACGAGTCAAATCGCGTTCGATTCCTTCTCCATTGAGAAATTTATTTTTATTCAATTTTCTTCCGAGACGAATTTAAACGAAAGAATCGATAAATTCATCGTTTTGTGATTTTTGAAAAATTGTCATTAATTATTTATTATTTTTGTTTATTTGTTTAGGAATTGTTTTATTTAATGTTTAACGTCGATGTCGCGTGTACGGTTTTTTCTTTCTTGTATTTCACGCTCGTGAGCCCCCTCGGATTCGGTTTGGCTATCGTGAATGACAATCTTCTCGCGCACCTGTCATCCATCGTGCCCTTTCGTTACGCGTCGCCTCGCGAGGATCGACTCCCCTTCTCACGATCGTATCCTTCCTCGCGATCGTCGATGACACTTTTTTGTTCCATTAACAATTCTCCCGTTTTCTTAACAATCGCAAAATCTTTCAATCTTACTGACAACGACGATCTTGACAGAAAACTGTAACGATCGGTAAGGTTAGATTGACAGTTGTCAAGAATTTTGCGATCGAGGTCCGTCGATCGAACCAACGTGAGGATCGAAGAATAATTAAAACCCAAAAAAGAAACGAAAACAAAAATCCGTCCTGTCAATTCGTCCCGAGATTCTGTCAATCTAACAAATCCCGTTGATTAAAAAAAAGTCGAAATAACTTTCCAAACTCCCCTTTCGCGCACCGAGTCACGTCTGTCATTTCGTAAATAAAAACAAAAAAAGAAACAAAAAAAATTAATCGTTCCACCGTCGATCGCGATTGTCATCCTCCTCTCTACTCTGTCAAACTGTCGCACCGCGTTTTATCTTTCATTTCCTTATCATATAAAAAAAAAATACACGCGGTACCCATTGTCGTTTTTTCTCTGATTTTTACCGTGCTCGTGTTGTTTTTGTTTGTTCTGTTTTTACGTTTTCCTCCGTACGATCAAACTCACCTGCAGTATGTATCCTCTAGTGTAATCCTCGTGGGTCCAGCCGAAAGCGGCTAGTAGACGTGTCACTTTCGCGTGAGGCAACTGATTGAACAACTGATCGAGTAGTATACTAAGTGTTATCGGTAGCGCGCGTGAGCCGTAAAGGACGAGGGATGCGACGTCAAACACGGCCGTCGGCTCGACAGTCTCTGAAGCCGGTGGCCTCTCCTCCTTCTCCGCAACATCACCGGCTATTTCCCCACTACTCTTCCCACACTCGACGCCACCACCACCACCGCTCCCTCCACCGCCACCTCCACATCCCCCTCTACTACTACCGTCGCCACTACCACCACCACCACCACCACCACCACCACCACCACCACCACCACCACCACCAACAGCAGCAGCAGCAGCACCGTCACCACCACTACCACGTCCTCCGCCACCGGAACATTCGACGTCGTCGCTATCGTCTACCACGGCGTCGTCCCTGCCGCCACAGTCGCGTTGATGCTGCTGCTGATGTTGCTGTTTTACCCTCCCTGCGGCGCTTTTGTCCTCCCTACCCGTACGTCGTGGGCCGGAGGCGACATCCCCACCATCTTCGTTTCGACTCTCGGGACGAACGCCGACGACGCTGCCTGTTCCTTGCTGCTGGTGGAGGTTTGACAGTCGCGCGAGCGCTGCAACACACGTAAGAGGGAATAACCGTGAGATTGTGTGCCACGCTCTCTGGTTACGATTGGTGTATGTGTGTGTATGTGTGTGTGGGTATGAGAGAGAAAGAGAGGTTCAGTCGTGTCCGTGACGGGTGCGAGTCAGGCACGCCGGCGTCGAGTCACCGCTAGGCTTTTCGGAGTGGGGATAGCCCTCTCGGACCAAAGCGACAAAGACGAGAACGTACGACGATGCGACTCCACCGACGCAACCCCCTCCCCCTTCTTTCCTCTGCTCGCCACTCCATCGATAAGAGACTCGGTCGCTCCGTGGTGGATTTTCCTCCAAACTTCCCTCGCCCTTCCCCTCTGTCTCTTCTCGTCGCTCATCTTACATACGCTTTGTACGTATGTGCAATTACTCACTTTGGGGTGGATATCATTTTTGTTTTTGATATTTTTGACCTTTTTTTCTTCCGTGAGAAAAAATGTCTTCTCCGGGGTTTTTTTTTCTTGGGGATTGGGATAGAAATGAAATGGTTGTGTGTGTGTGTGTGTGTGTGAGAGAGAGAGAGAGAGAGAGAGAGGGAGAGAGAGATACTAGTTCAACTGTATATTTATCCCCACCACGCGGAATCCACTACCTCGGCCAAGCCGACCTCCCACCCCCGCAACGCCACGGTGAAGGTGGACGTCGCGGAGGTGATCCATCCCCCACTACCGACGATTCGCTGCGCGTCTCGTCCTACTCGGCGTCGTCGTTCGTCCCCGACCGTCGTCCGTCGTCGTCTTCGTCGTCTCTCCGTCGCGCGACGAGAAAATCGCCTCTCCGCTCTTACCCATCAACCTGCTGCTGCCACCACGCCGTAACGTACGTTACTGGAACGGTCGACTCGTGAACCGATGAATTTTCTAGACTGCGAGATTCGTGATGGAGATGCTAGAGTAGAAAATGAACGACGCTTCGCGAATTTCACAACGATGTTTTTCCTTGTTTTTTTTTCATCAAATTTCAACCCTCGTTGAAACTTATCGACTTGATTCCTAATTGACGATCATTATTATTTTTAATTGAGAAAATAATTCATAAACTTGTACTAAGGGATGTTTTTTTTTGGATTCGAACAGAGTGACAATTGCGCAAGGAATATGTTGACGAATTTTTCTTTACGTTGGAAGGAATGTTTCGTAAAAAAAAAAAAAAAAATGAAACAATTTTACGAAATAATCCCACGTAATGTCCATATCGTGACCGTTTCCTCATCGAGCACAGACGCGAAACAATTACGCAACGGATGATTTTTTTGCTATCAATTTACTCGCGTTGTAGCAGTCCCACGAAAGGGGTTAACGATCACCGCCAGTCACCTTAGTCGAGCCCATATTCACAGTCGTGTACGGACGCGGGCACACGCGAAAGCGCTTTCCCCTATGATAAATCGTCACGCTTTTCGCGTCCACCTTATATATACACACAAGCGTCCATGAATATATGCATGTACGTGCAAACACGCTATATTTCGTAGCGCATGGAAAACAAGAAGAAGAAGAAGAAGAAGAAGAAGAAGGAAAAAAAAATCGTCGAACCTCGTCCGCGCCGCACCGTACCGCGAGTGCCATATACGCGGGGCTCACGCATCGTTGTACGTCGTACGTTTTCCAGCGTGTCGCTCATCCTTCTAGAACGCGACTAAAAGTACGCGAGGCGAGCAAAATAAAAAAACACATTTTGTTCACGACACGTGAACAATTTATTTTCAATCCTCGCGATAAGATCCAATTTTCAACATTGCCATCGCGCATTCTTCGAGACTTTTGCACGTTTACAGATACGTAATTGAAAAAAAATAAATGTATAAAGAGATGAAAAAAAGGAAAAAAACAAGATACGAAGATTGAATCTTGGGTAGCTGGGAAATGACTTTTATCCCTCGATTCTAGATCATCCTTTATGGTATAATATAAATATAAATATATATAGGAAAGTTACCCCGCGCGCGTTTCAGGATCCATTACCTTCGCGTACACGTCAGCGTTCGGTATCCATCCACTTGTACATGTTTTCCTCACTCTCTCTCTCTCTCTCTCTCGTATCTGGTATCTTCTCGTAGAAAAATATATACGGTACATAGAACGAAGAGCTTGACTTCGATCGATAGACATATCGGTTTGTTATAAGAAAAGGGCGGTGTGTCTGAGACGTTAGAGAGGAGAAACGGCGCGAGAAAAAGATGAGTACGTTTTTTGAATGCTGGTGGCTGTCATTGTCGTTATATACAGATACGTGTATATACATACATATATACATATGTATGCATGTGTATATAAAAGCAACGGCGGCGTCGTTTTTTCGTCTGCGGGACACAGGAGATGATCCTCCCGAAACGTCTCACGAGGAGAGAGCCCCACAGCGGTCACAGCGTGGTGCTCAATAAAATTCATGGAGTCATCCCGATTGGGCGCCACTTGTCATTAATGACTCCACGATTTTTTCGATTTAATTAAAATCCGATGACGATCTTGCCACCTAGAGTGGTTCTCTCATCTTCTCGTCTCTCTCTTCCCCCCCCCCCCTCTCGCTCTCTCGCTCTCTCTCCCTCTCTCTATATATATATATACAGAGAGATATACATATGTATATGGGAGGTATAAAACCGTGCGAAGGACGTCATCCCGAGCTTCTCGACGATGATATCTCTCCCCGCGGTCTCATCGAGTGCGTACTCTCACAGATTTCGATCACGAAAGACGCACCGCTATTCGAGAGCAGCCCCTCTCGATTTTTTCTCCCATCTCGCTATAAAAAAGAAACGCTTCTCTCGTACTGACACTAATAATCATTAACGTTAAACGCTCGTCTCTGAGACCAATTAGGAAACTCGTTCACTATCCTCGTACCGTAACGAATAAAAACAATATATATTGTTTTCTTATCGAATAAATCAAAAATAACATAATCTTTCTTTTTACTAAATTTGTAACAATCCGAGTTAAGGACACAACTGTGAATCAGCGAATAACAAATTGAAACGAAGGTTTTGTAGTTGAAATCATCGAGGGGATGAAGGAGCCCTGGGAATTAAGAGGACTCAGCGACAAAATCGTATTTTTGTTCAGTCGGCTGAGCATCGCGGCTTTAGCCGCGTAATAAACAACCGGGATTAATGAGAGAGGATCGGATCGAGGGTTATACGTATATAACATGGATTTATATATATATATATATATATGTATATACATAAACGAGCTATACACCATACGGTAAGGCCGATGTGACGGTAATGGTCCGCGCTTTTCACCCTTCCGCCATTTAGCGGATTGGTCAGTATTCAGGAGCACGCAACCTCCCCGAGGCGGTACATACACAATACCTATACGTCCATCGTATACGCGTGGTATCATATAGTTCAGTACATGATCGACTATACGTGGTATGTGGAGCGAACGGATAGAATTCAGGATATAACGGATGGAAAATGGGGGTTATACACAAACACGCGCGCGCACACACAAATACACACGTGGTATATCTGTGTATAGGAATGCCGGGGTCGTACGACACCGCGAGAATTTGCCCTGCATCGACGAATATCGGGTTAACCTATGGTACGTGCCCGTACCGAGAATCCTTCTCTCTCCCCAAAATCCCCTCGTTCACCTCTCATCTACCCTTCGTATTTTTTTATTCGTTTTTTTCTTTTTTTCCCCATTGATATTTTTTTTTTGTTTTCCAACCGGACGTAACCGCGTCAATGCCAGGCTCGGCGTGTATGACGTTGGGATATACGGAGAGCGAAAAAAAGCCATTTTTTAGATATGTTTTTTTACGTTTTCAATTTTATTATCAAACGCATACGGGTATAGAGAGAGAGAGAGAGATAGAGAGGTGGATGATGTTTGACGAACCGCGAGCGGACGCAGCAATGCGACACGGGTATATCGGATTTACGCCTTTACGTTGCGCGTACGCTGTCGAATGGCATTGCACTCGCGTCAATATTTGATTGGGATGTTCTCTTCGTCTCTCGTCGTTTCGCAAATTAGTGGTAGAATGAAAAATCCGGCACGAGGGAGAAAAAATGAAAAAAACATTACCGGGAAACAAAAAATCAACGGTATGGCAGGCAGAAACGAGGAATACAAAAAAGAAAATTAAAAAACAACGTAACATCCGACTGGCGTGTATAACTTTTTATGAAAGAGAGAGAGAGAGAGAGAGCGAAAGAGAGATATGTATATTTATAGCGGTTTTTGGATTCGCCAGCTCGCGACGCAACCCTCATGTACACGTTCGGCTTGCGTTTACATGTCCGTCACGTTTAATTACGATCAAATTCCCGTTGTCTCGTCGTCCTTTTCTGTCCCCCCGCCCCTCTCTCTCTCTCTCTCTCTCTCTCTCTTTTATAAAGATATATATATATATACTTTGGTACCACGCCACCGAGCTATTCTCTCTCAACCCCAACTGTACTGGATGCTATTGTACTCCCTCTCTCCCTCTCTCTCTCTCACTCTCATGTTTCCAAGTTCATACTCTCAATCCCTCTTACGTTACAAAATTTTGTCATCCCGAATCAACGTCAAACACACAGTAACGCGCTAGTGTGTTTTTGAAACACGAACAAGATTTTTCCCGTTTGTACATTAAAATACAGCGGAATTTGTATTTTATTAAAAGCGAAAAAGGTACGGTTCGTTTTAATTTGGATTTGGCCGAGGCATCGTTATATCATTTGCTCGATGCACATGGTAATTTTGAAAATTGGGAGAATTTGTGAAAATAAGGATGATACGGGAATGATGAGGTATTGATAACGGGAATTGAAGGAGGTTCGGCTTATTAACGATTTTTGTTCGAATAAATTCGTAAAAAGAATTGAATTTTTATTATTGTTTAATTAATCAATTTCTTGCAATAAATAATTATCCATTTTATTAATTATAATTAATATTATAATTACAAAATTATAATTTTTTGGTTTTATTGAAAACTACAGACGTTTTGTGAGTTAATTGAAATTTTGAAATATTTTGAAGAGTGGCAAATGGGGTAGTTGAGAAATTTATCGATTCGTACAAATGAACGAATACGAGGACATACACAGAATATACTTCGCCAAAAATTTGTTCCAGCACGCGCTCGAAGGGTTTTCGGAGGCTTAATATCTACAAGAAGAGACTTTGTCCCGAGTTCTCTGTGTATACACATCCTTTAACTTTCTTAGCTACAGGTTGTGCATTGTAAGTAAGAATCGAGACGAGTCCCCAGGGAATGAATATCGATTCTCCTCATTGTATTTTCGAAAGAGACTCCCGAGTTATAAACGGTTTGGTGGGTAATGGCCCAAAGGACAGAGAGAGAGAGAGAGAGAGAAAGATAGAGTAAACTTAAAGTATCGTTGGCGTAACTAAAGTCTCTTCAATTGTCAAATCCGTCATAGATATTTGTTTGGAAAATGAAAATTCTCTGGTCACAAAACGAGAGAATGCATCGTTGAATTTCATCGATGAAAAAGAATTTTGTAAAGTCATTCCTTCAAGACTCGTAATAAGCGATCGGATTTGTTTCCAATTTAGACAACTTTCTAATGTTTTCAAGCAAATTTTCTTCAATTCACGATTTTTCCACAATTTTTATTCAAGACAAATCGATGCAAATCGACTTAATCATTATCTCGTATAACGTATCGTTTCATAGCGAAACGCACGCATACACGTCGTGTCTGTCGGGCTTCGAATACTCATCACCTTCGAGTATTCATAAAATAGAATGGCATATAACATATGTGAAAGTATCTAATTACTCGTCTTGGCGCTGTCAACGCGTCGTCACAATCGAGCTTTTTTCCCCCTCGAGATATTCGGAACGTCCAATTCATATTGCAAGATGCTCCAGCATCAGCGTCATAGTGCACGTTAAGTATATTCAGAGGTTGCCAACATGTATATAATTATCCAGTGAAGAAACAATCGTTATAGAAAGAGGTACGATTTCGCTCTCCACTGTATACATATATATCTATATAAATAAATACATGTAGGTATACGTATATATATATATATAAAAAAAGCCTGAATCGGTCGTAGGCGTTAGTCTTTTCGTTTTTTTACGCTACTCTCATCTTCATTGTATAGAATATCCGATACATATGCACACGTATACATTCGTATATGTATGCACCCATACGTACACGAAAAAAAACCGCAAGTAAAAGAGCAAAGTGAAAAAATCAAAAAATCACAAAAATGATTGATGATGCGGTTTTACAAATATGTAAAAAAATATTATATTGCGGTATGAAGGATCTAGTGATGGAACCAATTCGCCTGGATCATTATTTAAACAATTTGGGAAGATTTTAGTAAGTCTTTTTTTTTTGTTTTTTGGTAAAATTGGAAAAACCAAAAATTGTTAATGATTTGTTTTTTTTTTCGATATAATCGAGGACTTGTGATCATTAAACTTTGATTAATTGTTGCAAAAATTGAAAAAAGCATCGAGAAATAATAATTTTTCTTATTTTCTTTCTCGCATTTCGTCGAAATTCCTGCAGACTTACATCGTTGGCGTAACGAAAGCGCCACCGACCGAAAATGGTCGATCTCTGTCACCAAAACTCTCACTTCCCTTTTCTGGTCACAAGACAAATGCAAATTTGCCTCGTTCTCTTCCCCCGTTGATCGAACACAAAACAGAAGCCTCTCGTTGCTCCCCTTGGCGCAGCGTCCGCGGGTATCGAATTTCAAACCTACGACCGTTCGCCATTGTTTCCTCGTCTTCGTCTCTCTTTCTCTCAATATCCTCGCTGACTTCTCGCTCCATTGTTCAACAATATATTTCAGTATCCTCTAGTGACTGTTGTATCCCCTTTTTGCTACGTCTTGACGCCGCCATGTTTGCAACCCCTCCTCCACGGTACAATGTCAACCCGGTCACAGGGAAGAGAAACCTTTTTTTCCCCCTGGCGAAAACGTTCATGCAACATTTCGGAAAAACCGAGTCATATCTTTCCACGCTCTTCTATATCCATGTATTATTGGACAATGCCACAATAGCACCTGCTGTATGACAGTCTTGAGTACGAGGGTGCAAGAAATTTTGAGGGTGCGGAAATTTTCTACCCGTGAAACGCACGATCCGTTGCCGTATTGGCCGTGTTGATGGTCCTACGAAGAAAAAGAAGGCCAAGGTCCCCGACACGCTCGTTACGCATGCAAAGCCTTAGCCCTCGAGTGAGAGGGGGGAGGGGGGGGCGGGAGAAATATACGGACTCGGAACAGCTCGAAGGAGCCGCTAATTATCGAAACTATCATTTATTACGAAAACTGATGTTCAGCGGCCTTTCTCTCCACACCCCGGCCCTCTCTATAGGACAAAGTTGAACATTATACCTGTGTGGCACGATCGACGATACGCAACGCTTTAATTCTTTGTCTTTTTTCCGCACGGACAATCGACGCCCCCCAAAAAGAAAAAGAACAAAAGTTCCAATCTGCGTCGCGAGGAATGATTTATGTTGCGAATTCTCGTCGAATCACGAAAACGAATGAAAAAAAAACAATTCGAATGAAAAAAAAAAACGAAAAGAAAGAAAACCTTTAGTTTTTTCACAATGTAAATCTCGCGTTAAATAATTTCGTACGAATAATATTTTCAAAATCGAACAACGATGGCATATCTCCGTATTTACGTCATAATTCTGTTGCGTGGCTATTTATTTCAGTGAAAAATTGCGATTTTGTATTTAGTTACGGGACGATAAATGAAACTTGATTCTTCCATAATGAATTCAAACTCGCGGCATTATGCAGATCCATTGTGCTAGTGTCGGAAAATACTGGGATGAAATCCTCTCGTGACGTAATGCCAAAAGCGTGGTAACAACCCTGTGTTTGTGAGGGGACCCGGCAAGGGATGCGAGTGGTGGAAGGAGTGAAGGAGGAATGAGGTGGGGGGGGGGGGGGGGCTAGTAACGTGATCACGATTCTCCTATCGTATATGTAACGGCTCGTAATTGGGCACGTAATTGCATTCGTTTCACTTATGGATACAAAAGCCAGTACTCTCTCCTGTATATACGTACATACATACATATATATATATATATATATATATATATATGTTTGTATGGGTTTATGTATATATTGATAGTAACACATGAGTTTGCCGGTGTACCGGTGCTCACGGTGAGTACACGTGGTGCACATAGTGAACGGTATAGAGGCAACGGTAGCGCGATATTAGTAACCCTCCACGGTACATAGAAAGTCCCGTGCGAACACCGAGTCGCGCTCCACGGCAATTTGTTCGATTGTTATTTATATTACCGGCCTGCCTCACTCTTGCTCGTCTCCAGCTCGCGTATATAATATTTAAGAATTTGCGGAACGTTTCCAGTGGGGAAGAGAGCGAAGAGAAATAGAGAGAGAGCGAGAGAGGGGGGGGGGAGATAGAGAGGGAGAGAGAGAGAAGAGGAAAAAAAGACTTGGGAACAAAACGTCTCTCAACGTGTGCCATGAGACTCGGTTACTTTTTGCCTTGTATTTTCCTTTTTTTTTTCTTTTTTTTTTTTTACGTCTCATTATTTCTAATAATTTCTTAGACAATTCGTAACGGTGTTACGGTATTATTCTCCGCTTGGAGTCTCGTGAAATTGTATCACTTTCGCGAGATTCTTTATTTTTTTATTTGTGCGAATCGCGCGTGAATGCAAAGTCGAAGATTATTTTTTGATAAGAAATGAAAAATTGAGAAGTCGATCGAAGGAATGGACGATTAATTTTGAATTATTAATACAAATCGTGTCTCGATCTCTTCCGGGCGGGACGAATCGGGAAATTTTGCGAGCTTGGAATCGCCGGATCGGGAAACGACGAGAGATTCTCGAGGGTACGGTATACATTGAGCGATGGTAGAAGTGTAGGAGGGAAAGAGAGATGGAGAGAGAGAGAGAGAGAGAGAGAGAGAGAGAGAGAAGATATAAGGCATATTCGTAAGTAGCACCGCGAGAGCCAGTTTGTACAGCACTGCAAACAGAGTGGGTGGCTGGTTACGTATAGGTCGGGGCACAGGTTTTGGTTCGTTTGGGTACGTTGAGGGATTGCGGGGCGAGAGTAAATGGTATGTAAACCCTGTAGCCCTCACCCTTGGCCTATCCGTTCCGAGACTCGCGCGTGGTATAGCTCGTCTCCACAAACTCCATTAAAACATTATGCACGTCCCGATGCGCACAGAAAATCAGATGCGACCATAACCCCGCGCTACGATTCGAGATAAATATCTATATATAGATATGTATATATACGTGCCTACTCGACATATAGTCTGTAACGTATTATTGATAATTCGGTGGGCTCTTCAACTTCTGAACAATGTATGCACTGTCTATAAACCAGACCCTCGGACCCTCGGTGAGAATTATGAATAATGCTATATAAGTTAAGACTTGGCCCTATCGTTATGAGGAAGGTTGAAAATAAAAATAATCATAAAAAGTTTAGTGATTCGATTATTTTGTAAATTTAAGTTCAAAT
>JAPYZT010005776.1:0-10621 GCA_030522965.1 Tryphoninae sp. A BG-2022a
CTCTCTCTCTCTCTCTCTCTCTCTCTCTCTCTCTCTCTCTCTCTCTCTCTCTCTCTCTCTCTCTCTCTCTCTCTCTCTCTCTCTCTCTTTCCCTCTCTCGTTCCCTCTTTCCCTCTCTCTTTCCCTCTTTCGCTCTCCAGGCGCTCTTCAAGTAACGAGAACGAGAACGAGGTTTATAATTTAAGGGTGCCGCGTGTAAAGGGGCGAGCTGGAGTTCGACGATGAAAGTTTGACTTTTAACTGGCTTACGTAATATATATATATATATATATATATATATATTGAACGAACAGAAGGGAAAGGGGGTGCAAGAGAGCGAAACATTCAGCCAGCAAGTGAACGTGGATATGTACACGATTGGATGTTATATTGACTATAGAGAACGAATATATACCGATTTATGCCCATTATTAAAATTGTATTCAATAACAAAGCGCAGAATGTTATTAAATGCTCGCGATAATTAATAAACGGACAAATATAATATAACGAGCTGTATTAATTTTTACGACGGATTTTGGTCGGTTTTATCCGGAATCGGTTGAAAGAGGGAGAAGGGTTGAAGGGGTGAGAACATACGTTATTGAACCTATTATCGACACAACGTTTTGATTTGTTTCTGTATCGCGAATCTCGTTAAAAACACGCATAATTCAAAATACTGAAACGAAGCTTGGTTTGTAAAAACAAAAATTCAAACTTTTTCTTTGTTTTCACCGTTTTTCATTATATTAGTACGTTGTTGAAGAGATTTTACGTAATGTTTTAACGCGGTACATTGTAACGTTAATATTTAACCGCGTTTTATTTTCTGTGTAAATGTATAACGTTAACGTTTCGCATCGTTCAACGGCTCGTCGATTCGGTTACTTTTAATAGTTTAATTCGCTCTCGCATGCATGCGCGAAGAGAATTACGGATTTTTCGCGAAGTTCATGAAGTCCTGTATGAAAAATAATGAGGTGGAACATTGCGCATACCGTTAAGCGGTTAAGTGAGAAACGAGGATGGAGAGATAAAGGGAGAGATGTCGAGAGGGAGAGAGAGAGAGAGAGAGAGAGAGAGGGAGAGATGTCGAGAGGGAAAGAGAGAGAGAGGGAGAGAGGGGGGGGGGAGAGAGAGAGAGAGAGAGAGAGAGAGTAAGACAGATCTAAAAGTGTAATCCTCAAGGTAGCGAACACCTTTTGGCGTCATAACTTTATACATATCATGGAAGAGAGCATGACGTGCCAACGGCGTAAAAAGCTCGTGGTTTCTCACTGAAATGCGAGATCTCTTTCTGTCCCCTCGAAACTCGACCAAATGAAGAAAAAAAGAAGATTTTTGTCAAACCCTCGCTCTCCTCCGCCGGATCATCCTCCCCATCCCTATTCTCTCTCTCTCTGCCAACCCCCTCCACCTCTCTTCTCACGCCCACGCTGCTTCAAAGCTGAGAGCTTTTGTGTTTCATAAAAAGGGGAGAAATGAAGCGGAAAAAAGAAGAAAAATAAACGAGCGAGCGAAAGAGTGCCCGGAATAAAATGAGAGTGGTGCAAAGAGCGAGAGAGGGAGAGGGAGAGAGAGAGAGGGATAGAAAAAAACGGCGTTAAAAATCCTCAGTGCGAAAGAGACCTCTGCGCACGAGCGTCACGGTCGAAAGTGAGCTTTCCTCTTCGCTATCGTCCACGCTCGCATGCAGAGAACAACGCTCGTTGCAACGACGGACGAGAAAGGGAGGTATTGCCACGTGTCGAGAGGGAGCGAGAGCCACACGACGTGTTTACCGTTGGAAATACCGCTTTTCTTTCCGGTTATTTTCTCGCTTTCCAATGTCTATAGTATTGTTCTCTCTCTCTTTCTCTCTCTCTCTCTCTCTCCCTTGCTCTCGTCGCGTTAGTCTACCACGTGTTTGTTTCGCTGTTGCCACAATTTCCGCACTTTTTGTTCCCGACACGACAGCTCGAGCGTACGAAAAAAAGAAAGGAAAATATCACGGAATTCTTCCGTTTGCAATTGTGTTTGTTTACTTTTTTCCTTGCTTTCTTTCTCTTTCTCTCTCTCTCACTGGCCTTTTTCTATACACCTGTCTATGTTCGTTTACGGCGCGCGAACGAAGTGAGGAACTGTCAACGCGCGACGTGATAATGACACGATTTTACCAGCGACCGCGCCCAACCCTTAATAAGTCGCGAGAAACACGACGAAAAATTTAAAAAACGAGTGCAAAAATAAGAACTTTTTTTGAACCCCTTCAAACACATAATCGCAATTTTCTTTCTTTCGATTCCTTTTTTTTTTTTTGACTAAATAATTAATCATCCCTTTTTGATCATTTTTATTCCCATTTGGTAAATTTTTCGTGCGGTTGGGGAATCCCACATCCTTAATTTCCTCGCGAGAAACACGACGAAAAATTTAAAAAACGAGTCAGTCTACGTGCAAAAATAAGAACTTTTTTTTGTACCCCTTCAAACACATAATCGCAATTTTCTTTCTTTCGATTTCTTTTTTTTTTTTGACCAAATAATTAATCATCCCTTTTTGATCATTTTTATTCCCATTTGGCAAATTTTTCGTGCGGTTGGGAAGTCCCACATCCTTAATTTATCATTTTTCATGATACTCGCCAAAAAAGGAAGTCTATAAAAACATTGTCGCATCCCTCACAATTTTTTACGAACAAAGTGACAATCCCCTTGACGATAATTAATTAATCCACCCCCTTAATTTCAAAACTTGCCGACTAATAAACTCGTGTTTCGTCCTTAGGCGAGGACGAGGGAATTTTCAAACCAGCCGATAAAGGATTAACCGTAAGGGTAGGAAGACAAAAAACCCACCCCTTCTTTCATCTCACCCTCGTCGACCACTCGCGAAAGCTCGATAGAGAAACGATCGTTGAATTGTTCTTGGAGTTAAGAAACAAGCCAGACATACAATGCCCGAGCCGGATTAAAATACATTTCCATCGAACGAATTCCGCGGAACGTTAATCGTATTTCAGCGTTTGATGGTGACGCATTGTAAGTCCCGCTGCGGAAAACTTTCGCCATTGGAGTTTCGTAGCACAATTCAATTAAACTCGATGAACGGAATCAGTTCTTTGATTAAGTGGTTGGGGAGAGCTCGAGCTCCGTACGCAAGAACATTGGGTACGAATGGTGCGGTTGTGTCAACTTTAGGCCGGCTCGATAACTCGCACCGGGCTGTGCGCGCCGTTGTTCTTGCTTCCGAACAATGGCGCAAATTCTCTCGTACAATTGTCTTTTACGAAAATCTGGGTAACTCCTCGTTTTCTGACAAAACACAGCTTATGCTTGAAATAAGAATCGAAGTTTCGATCGTTCGGACGATTGATTTCTACCTCGCTCGATGAAAAACGACAAAACCGATCGGAAAAACATCGAACTTTCGTGATAAGTCGAAATCGAGATCGAGCTTCGTTCGATCGGATTATTTTTCAAGATTCAAAGAAAAATGTCTTTCGATCGATCGAAGAAAACAAAAGAATGAAGTTGTTCAAACGATCGTATTCATTTTCAAAAAAACAAAAAAATAACGAATCCTCGAGAAAAATGATCGAATTATCGTTCGATCGAGATCGGTTTCTTTTCCCGCGTTTGTTATCGATGTACAACGATTCGAGGTCAAGTGCACGAGCCCGGATAAGCGAGGATTGGTTTACTCGTATCGACATATTACGCCGGAGAAAGGTTGATAGAGAGACATGGAGAAGCGTTGGTCGCTCTAGAGAAATCGGGAGTACGAGAGAGAACGACTGAACGGCGCAATCGATCTCGTATCGATATAGACGATTCAACTCCCCTTTCCCAACCCCGGTAGGGTGTCATGGACGGACTAACAGGCATCGCGTATCCGACGTACCGAGGCAGATAGTATTTGAGCACTTCGGGTTCCGAACAACCAACCAGCCCGGATAATCGTTTGGTTCCGGAAGCGTCGGAAGTATGCCCTGACGATCCTAGTGCTTGATCCGGTAGATTGAAACGTTTCCCGTTACATCCACACCCGTGGCTTGCGAGCATTAGAGTGCTACACTTGCCGGTGGTGCTTGCCCGGGGCACCTATACAACCAGTCCCGAAAACCCCTCGGAACTATGTGTACCACCGTTACCAGACAACGCGACGTTGCCTCCATTTTACTCCCTGGTCGATCTCTCAAATGGACCAGACACGTTTCGATTTTGTAGTATAGCCAAACGAACTCGTACTCTCGATATCCATTGTCGAATTTATTTGGTTTTTCGAGTTTGCCGAAAATTTTTACCACGTATAGACGAAAAGGGTCGATACACGGTGGAAGAGGACGTCGCTGTGACGGACACACGGACATGGCTGTCCCATTTTTTGTATAAACTGTTTTTTCTTTGTTTTTTTTTTGGCAATTTTTCAAAACAGGACGATTAAGCTGTGAATGGCGGGGGAAAAATTACCAACGTTTCGTGATGGAACTAGGGCACTTGTTTTTTTTAGCTTGTTTTCTCTTGTTTTATTTATTTTTGAACTATTACTGGGTTTTTTGAAATTTTGGGATTGTTTTTTAATATTTGTTTATTCAATTTTATGGTTTAGTTTTTATTTTTTATGCTTGAATGTCCGCGTGGCTAGGAGAATAATAATGCGAAACAAATTCTTTCGATTACTTTTTACTATTTCTTTATTTTTGTAAATTTTCGCAAAATTTTCGAATTTTTTATTATTTAATTTTTATTTTCACGATTTTATAATAATATTTTCCGCTCATTTCATTAAGGTAGTTAAAATTCGGTGACCATGATACAGAAGAAAGACGCGAGACTCGTTCGCCTCGCACATGGAACCAAAATAACGCGAACGAAAGTGCCTACAATAACCTACGAGTATTGTGTACAGCGTAAGTACAAAGTGGTCGAGTTGGTGGTTCCTAGTAAAGGACGAGACGAGGACCAGCGTGTGCAAAAGTGCACGAGGGAGGGCTTTCACCCAACTCTCAACTTTTATACGATTCCTCGTAAAAGCATGTTTACGATCAAACCGGTACATACCGGTTGGCGAGGAGAGTACCGGACAGCTTTCCCGAAGAGAGATGGGCCAAGCGCTTACGCTACGCTATATAACCGTGAGCCCAATGGTTGTAGATGAACTTAGGAAAAACCTCGTTGGAACGAAGAGAGACCGAAAGAGGAAAGAGGAGAGAGAGAGAGAGAAAGAGAGAGAGGGAGAGGGAGAGAGAGAGAGAAGTCGATAGCCCCTCAGCACGCGACCAGATATTGCGGGGATGAAAACTGCCATGGCAAACCGCACCCCCTACGGACTTTTATATCATTATTTCGGTTTTATCGTCGCTGTCTGCAATACCGATAGTAGATAAAGTTTCACCCGCGGCCATTTTGTCGTCCTCTATATTGCATATGCGTCGCGGCCATTTCGAGCGTACTCTAGACCAACCATCCTTCCTACTTGTTTGCCAACCGCTGGAGCGATGAGATTTTTCCATTCAACCCTCTCACGGTGAAACGTCGTATAAAACCTTTTCTCGATCAAATAGTCGTATCGTCGGATCGTGAATGCAACCGTCAACGGTCAAATGGCTCTCTCGATGGAAAAATTGCAAATCATAAGCTAACCTCGATATTTTTCCAATGAATCATTTATACGTGTCATTGCAATTCACTAAATAACAAAATCGCAAGTGCGTGTATGTGTCGTGACATTGGTAGGTATTAGTTGACCTAATTAGTTACGAGTTATTACAGCTCGGGTTGTTTTCAACCCTTTTATATATTTACACGATTTCCTCGCCTCAGGTAGAGGGAGGGGGGGTTTACGGACTAGCGTTGGACGGATCGTCGTTAAATTAGATTTTCGAAATTTCCATACCAAAGTTTATAGCGAAGTTGATCAAGGCGATTATTATATTTCAGTGGGCCAATCGAGAGTAATGGCGGTGAGCCCAGCCAGCTTGGATAGTCCTTCGAGTCAGGGAACGTTCCAAGCCTCCGGCCGATACTCGGATGGGTGAACACTCGGGTGTGCACCGGTTCGAACATATCAGGCTACGAGGCCAGGGGTGGAATTCTCATCTCATCTACTTCGGCTTATTGGACACCAAGACAAAATGGCTGTCGGTATTGGCGCTCGTATAATCCGCAGGACGGTTATTAATGAAAAAAATCGCGGTTGTCGTAAAACGACGTTTTATGTATCGCATATTATTTATAGGGCTCTCTCTCTCTCTCTCTCTCTCTCTCTCTCTCTTTTAGGTTTTTATTTGTATACACGTATAATATCATGGATTTTCTGTTATTTGCCCCATAGCGTGCTAGGGCATAAATAAATTTAAATCAAATCAAATCAAATCTCTTTTTTTCTCTCTCTCTCTCACACACACATTCCATTTAGCTCGTACAAATTTTTTTTAAGCGATTATAGCAAACCTCTCATTCTTTTTTCAATTCGAGTCCAAACTCGCTGGCACGTACCAAGAATCGAACTTTACTTCACAATCTCGTATCGAAGTTCGATTTTTAATTTTTATGACAATCGCTTCCCGTTCGAATATTCGCTCTTAAAATATTTCTTAAATGACCGACTTTCACGATAATGCGAAACGTCTTTTTTTAAAAATTGACATTAGCACTTTCGAGCTTCGATTAAAAATGAGGTTTTATTATTTTTACGGAGGTGTTGGTACGAAGAAATAACGATCGGACTGAAATAGTGAGAGATCGATCGTAAACTATTTTCGCTTCGACGGAATTGCTTCACTCTAATTTTATAATTTTCGAGTGCGATATCGAATCGAATATCTCGTAGGAATTTCAAGCGTCGTCTCATCATCGTCCCTTTCATTAAACCAACCGAAACGCGATACTGCCTCGGCTCGTGTTCGCGATGTTTTCAAAGTTGAAAGTGAATTATTGCAGCCGTTCTCTTCCTCCCCACCTTCTTCGCCCTTTTGTGCAGCCAAGTTTCGCTCAGTGTGCAAGATTGTCATTAAGCTTTTTCGCGCGAGCCTAATTGGATCCAGCTTCATAATTGGGAGCGATTCAACTCACCGAATTTAAGCTCCTCTAAAAACTTTCGAATTTTCGAAGCGCTCGCGCAATTGCGATTACGAAACTTCTCGTACGAAACATAATTCACAACCTAACCCCTTTCCTCTAGTAACGAAACCTACCCTCGCCGATATAAATCAATTTATCAACGCGCGATCGCGCTCTTCGTTCCACATTTTTCCTCGACCGTCCTACCAAAAAAACGCGAAAGAAGAAAAAAAACAATCCAACATGAATTCCGTCGGTTCATTGAATTTTTCATCGTATTATTTGTTCGAGAATTACGCGAGGGAGTCTCGCGCCAGAGTTTTTAGGTACTGTGCTACCGAGATTATATAGGGCAGGTTCATCGAGAAGTTTGCGCGACACATGGGAACAAAGAAAAAACGCGAGGGAGAGAGAGAGAGAGAGAGAGGGAGAGAGAGAGAGAGAGAGAGAGAGGAGAGAGAGAGAGAGAAAAGAATTGAAGTTTGACGAAGCCACGAGAGCTTAACAGCCGTGAATTGGTGAGAGGGGGTGGGGAATGGGGGGTTGCTGGATGGAAGTTGAAAAAAAAAGATGCGGAAGAAAAGAACGAGCAGGAAAACGAGAGAAAGAGAATTCATTTCGTTTCCATTATGCCATGAGAGAAAAGCTCTCCCGGCACACGTTCGATTCACTGCGAGGGTTGAGAAGAGAGCGAGAGAGTAGGGAGGGGTGGGACCACCCTCGCAGCTCGCGGCTCTGGTCGAGCGGATTCGTGCTCCGGTTCGGTATTTTAGTGTGAATGCATGTGTGTCCTCTTCCATCCTCTCTCTCTCTCTCTCTCTCTCTCTCTCTCTCTTTCTCTCTCTCTCGCTCTCTTTCTTTCTTTCTTTGCCAATTCATACGAGCCGACCGGGACAAAACGTAAAAAGGAGTAACGACGAGTTGGATAGCGAAGGGCGAGTTCGCTACGGGGCTAGTGGGAAGGGCGAAGGGAGGATTGCGAAGCAAAGCTCGCGACCTGGCCCACATTCGCTCGGTTACGACAAAGATCTTCGGGGCCTCGGGGGATCGTGACTCTCGCCTCTTCCTCATTCCCCATCACGCTACATAAAGCATTTTTAACGGGGTACGAGAACTACCCCTCGAGGTTTCTCCAAACTCCCCCCTCGCTCCCTTCAACCCACGTGCGTGTGTGATTTTGTATGTGGCAGTGTGGGACGACACGATTTTATCGCTTTGCCACGAATGAATCGCGTTTGAGTTCAACTCGAAAGCTTAGCTTATAATGTATATATATATATATATTCAACTGATTCAACTTCATTATAACGTCGTTGCCTCGTACACGACAACTCGAACAATAGTTCTTTCGCTTTTTTCCCTTTTCTCACTATATTTTCGTACCCATTCGCGAAGAAACGTTCTCGTGAATAATTATAACGAGCTGTCAACGATCTTTTTTCCTTTTTTTTTTTTTTATTTCTTCCTTTGCCCGATGACTTTTATTAAGCGACAGGAGAAACGATATTTTCAACAATGGAGTTTCCAGAAATTTTTATTCGTTAAATTTTCATACAAATTTCTTAATAAATTTGAAATAAGGTTCGCGTTTAGGTTTTCTTTTTGTTTTTGATATTTACGTTGACTTTGAATGACGTAAAATCCAACGACTAGGTACTCGTCGCGGGGAATAAAAGTGTCAAAGGATAGGGGTTGGTTATATCGAAGCTTTCACTGGACGTTCTTCGTATTTGAAGCCCCGAAATCTTGGTGGGAAAATAGATTTTATTTTATTTTTTTTTTCAATCTCGAGCGATCTCCAGTGACCAGACTTGTCCTTCTTTCTCCATCTATATGTGTATATACATATATATGTTATCACCAAGTCACGTTTCTGTGGATGGGCGAAGCGGAGAACTCTCGGTAATGCGAGGGGCAAAGAGGATAAAATGCGGAACGATTTTCGCACGAGTGGCACGTCCCAAAGAGGACTTTACGGATGGCTCTCGCCTCGAGTCCAGAAGAGTCGTATCTATATATAGATATATATCTATATATTTATACATACATATCACATGCTATATATTATGGCCTATATAGACATATATGTGTATATAATATATGGGAGAGTCAGAATGTGAGCGCTCGAATAATTGGCGAGGCGGAAAAGCGGATATCCGTCCTCTCTCTCCTCGCGTCTTCCGGACGAACGAAATTTATTCTCGAAACGTACGTGTGAACGTTTTCGGCTCTTCGGCGGATCTGTAAAATGCACCCCATCTTCCCGGCTTTCTCTCGCTCGCTCTTTCTCTCTTTCTAGAAAGAGGGAGAGGGGGGAGGGGGAGAGAGAGAAAGAGAGAGAGAGCTGCGGCCCTCGAATGCTCCGTGGCCATTTCCATATTCCTATATCTTATTCACGTTCATCCCTCTCTTTACGCTCAGCGGGGCTAGTTCCGGCCGAAAGGGTGGAAAAACGGACGTGCGAGCGAGTCAGATGCGGTAAAATTTTTTTCTTTCTTTCCTTTTTCATTCACTTTTACTCGTACATTTTTATTTTTATTTTATTTTTACCGATTTCCTTTTTTTTTCTTGCATTTCACTCGTTGCTCCTATCGGTGAAGGTGATGGCGATACCGGAGTCTCTCGTGCGGGAGACTCGTTCGTCGAACCGGAAGCGATCTCTGCCGGCTCTTCTCCGTTTCGACTAATAATTGCCTCTCGCTCGTGGTTCGCGCGAGACTTTTCTCTTCTTGCTTTTTTATTTTTATATCGCATCTTTTTTTCTTCGTTTTCTTTCTTCAAAATTTCCAATACACGTACACTCGTGTAAAAGGGCCTATCTAGCTTTTGCCGAATGGCTTCTCGCGCGTTTTAACATCGGAGGCTCTTGTCGGTTTCGAAAACAAAAAATTGATCGTTCGCTCTTCTTTTTTCAAACTCGCGATGCAAACTTCGCCAGAGAAATTTGATCGCGAAACGATAAAAGCTCGTCGTGGTAAAACAAAAAAAAAGATGAACGCCAAAAAACAGACGCGTGACAAAAAAAACAATTGTAGCCCTCGACTTGGGAAATATAGGAAAACTGTGAAATCCTCGATTTTTTTTTATCGAAATGAAGAAAACAAAAAAAAACTAAAACAAAAGAGATAACAAACAGAAATTTGAACTCGTGAAAAAAATCCAATGAATCAAATCGTGATACGTTTTAATCCGTCGCGTATTTATTTACAAACAACGAAACGTTCCGTTTTTTTTAATAAATTGTTTACAGTTCACATCGTATAAAAACGTATAAAAATTATATTTTCAACGACGATGACAAACTGCCCAAAAAATTCTGTTTTCTCTTTGTTCTTTTTTGTTCGACGTCGTTCTCTCGATAATTTGTCGCGTAGGAAGAAAGCTTTTTCTCCACGAGATTAATTCCCCGGTCTTCTAAATTTTCTTTTAATAAAAAGTCGTCCCTTAAGAAAAATAATTTCCTTAAGAAAATCATCCCTTAACAAAAAAAAGAAATAGTACGAAAATCGTTCTCTCGATTGGCATCGTCCTTTCCAAATCCAAATGCTTTCTAAATTTTCTTTTAATAAAAAATCGTCCCTTAAGAAAAATAATTT